>JAFFST010053889.1:36041-47092 GCA_022414735.1 Noturus placidus | reverse complement strand
TCCATTTCAATATTATCGCTTGCACAGTGCTCCTTGGGATGTTTAAAGCTTGGGAAATCTTTCTGTATCCAAATCTGGCTTTAAACTTCTTCACAACAGTATCTCGGACCTGCCTGGTGTGTTCCTTGTTCTTCATGATGCTCTCTGGGATTTAAACTGACCTCTGAGACTATCACAGAGCAGGTGTATTTATATGGAGACTTGATTACACACAGGTGGATTCTATTTATCAACATTAGACATTTAGGTCAACATTGGATCATTCAGTGATCCTCACTGAACTTCCGGAGAGATTTTGCTGCACTGAAAGTAAAGGGGCTGAATAATTTTGCACGCCCAATTTTTCAGTTTTTATTTGTTGAAAAACTTTGAAATATCGAATAAATTTTGCTCCACTTCATGATTGTGTCCCACCTGTTGTTGATTCTTCACAAAAAATTACAGTTTTATATCTTTATGTTTGAGGCCTGAAATGTGGCAAAAGATCGAACAGTTCAAGGGGGCCGAATACTTTCGCAAGGCACTGTATGTATGTATGTATGTATATGTGTGTGTGTGTGTGTATTGCTAAACTGGATTCATCTGCCTTGTGCCCTTGGGACTGGCTACAGATCCACCACAACTGAAACCAGGATAAATCGGTTCCTGAAGATGAATGAATGAAGAGAAATGTAATTTACAAGAGTTCAAGTACTAAACATAATGGAGTCATTATATGTCATATGTCATAACACACACACACACACACACACACACACACACACACACACACACACACATCTTACTATCCTTGTGAGGACTTCCATTGATACAATGATTAACACAGATAATTAATGCAATGCTACCCCTAAATCAGTAACCAAAAGTAAACATTTTGGCTCTTTGAGATTTTACATAAAAAGGTACACTTCATAGAGACCAGCCAAATTGAATCAATAGACTACTCCAGCAGGGGCTGCTCTAACCACATCATCCAGAACACTGCTGTACACTTCTAACTGGTTTGAGTCACTGT
This sequence comes from Noturus placidus, assembly GCA_022414735.1. Taxonomy (NCBI): domain Eukaryota; kingdom Metazoa; phylum Chordata; class Actinopteri; order Siluriformes; family Ictaluridae; genus Noturus; species Noturus placidus. The sequence continues at coordinate 46,077 of JAFFST010053889.1, read as the reverse complement.
AAAGGGAGCTGCTATTCATTTATGTGAGGACAAATATATTCCCACTGAAACCATAGACACTCACTCTGATTATGAGCCTCCTTAATGTGATGCTACAATTATTTTATGAACACTTTATTATGAAGGACAAAGAGGTTGCCTGTTTTAATATAATCCTGTTGAGAAGCTTATTCACAATAGTGTCATCGTACAGATGAAAAAAGCTTTGTTACTAATAAACAAATCACACCGTTCTGTATCCCTGGAATACCTATCTGGCTACAAGTTCAGTCAGGAATATAAAATGGCTTTTAATAAAAGTTTGACAGGCATCTTCTTTTTAAAGCACTGGAGTGTAAGATATATTTGTGCTTTGAAATGTCAGAGTTGTCTCCTCAGTGAAATGGAACATTTGGATGCCCCAAATGTGATTTGCTGTATTTTAGAGTGAGAATTTTATTATGTACAAGTGTCATGAACCTGCACCATAACCCTTATGTTTTGGAGAATTGTTAATGAATACCACTACAAAAATTGTAACTGTGCTTTATGCTGAAATACACAGACATACACACATGCTACGGTTTTTATTCTAAAGGTCTTTACTTTCTATTAAATTCTGGAGGATATTTTAAATGACCTGATCTTGAGAATTGATTACAACAGTAATCACTTGAGCAGATCAATTGCTTTCAGAAGAGAATACATGGTGGCAACCATGCAGTATCTCTCATGAGGACTGCGTTCTTCAACAGTGAGAGCAATAGGAGCAGAATTATGAGACCTTAGCAACTGGTAACACGCAGCTTTCCTTTCAGTTTGGGCTAGTTGTCGCAATCATAAATATCCCCAATTCTACAAATTCTTAATTAAATTACATAAATCCTGTTTACAGTCGCCAGGGAGCAGAAGCCTTTTTAGCTGCTGCTGAAGAAACGAAGACTATTACACAGCCTTCATTTCACCCAGATTCACCCCTTCAGTCTTCTCTTCAAGAGGTGAAATTCTGCCTACTTGGGTTAAGGGCTGGTGATTGACTTGGCCAGTCTAAAAACTTCCCCTTTCTCCCTATGATAAAGTCCTTTGTTGAGTTGGCAGTGTGTTTTGAATAATTGTCTTGCTGCATAATAAAGTTCTTCTCAATTAATTTGGATGAATTTTTCTGAAAAATTGGCAGACAAAATGTTCCTGTAAATATCTGAATTCCTTCTGCTGCAAACATGATGAGGTACATCATCAATAAAGATTAGTAAGCTTGTTCCAGAAGCAGCCATGCAATTCTGAGCCTTGACACTACCTCCACCATGTTTCACAGATAAGCTTGTATAGTTTGCATCATGAGAAAAATCCTTTCTTTCCCCAGGTTAATCTTGGTTCCAGAACTTTTGTGGTTCTCTGTATCTCTGTATTTTTCTGTGAATTCAAATATGGCTTTCTGATCATTACTTCTGATAAGTGGTTTGCATCTGGTGGTATGGCCTCTATGTTTCTGTTCTTGAAGGCTTCTTCATACAGTGGATTGGGGTACCTTCACCCCTGCACTGTGGAGGTTGTTGGTGATGTCACTGACTGTTGATTTTAGGTTTTTCTTCACAGCTCTCAGAAATGTCCCAGTTGGTGTCAGTTGCTCAGTACATCAGTGATTTCTCTCTTTTTCAGGACATACCAAATTATTGTACTGGCTATGCCCAATGCTTGTGCAATACCTCTGATTGATTTTCCCTCTTTTCTCAGCTTCAAAATTACTTGCTTTTCTCCCACAGACAGTTCTCTAATCTTTGTTATCCCTTTTACAACAAATACAGACTTCGCAGGTGAAAACCAGGGCTGAAACCATGAGTACAAATTAAGAGCTATTTATTGTTTAAATAATCAATCTTACAGCTAGCACACCTGGGAGACACGAAAAACCTCTCAGTCGAATCTTCCAATATTTTTGCTAACATATAAATTGGGTGGTCTGATGCAAAATGTGCTATGTTCTATGGCATTTACATATCCATATACATGTAGCCCTCATGCTCTCCATCCGCGCATGCTGCCGGCTTCCAGCCCCTCCACTGCTACTCTGCGTTGTGTTATTATTGTGAACGTGAGGGTGCATCCGGTATGAAGGGAGACATGGACACAGAAGGGTTCGGGATTGTGGCAGACCGAAGTTTACTAGATTTCATAAACAGCATCTATAAGGTTGATGGCATATACTAAAGAAAAGATGGCGTTCTAGGCTAAACACGCATCAACCGGTGTCGCACAACGAACAATCAGAGTTAAACTAACGAAAATATAAATAATACATGGTCCTGCAGTGACACCTAGTGGTGCTACAAATACATTGCCTTACATCCACCCCTTCTTTAATTGATGGTGTCCCAGCCATCAGATCAACCCCCCCAAAAAAACACATTTACAGCATTATCTAAGAAAATGCAAACAATAAACATGTTGTGAATGCATGTGTGATATGAAGTGTGTGTAGTAAGTGTGTGCAAATGACTGTTATCAAGGTGCATTCATTGTGGCTCTACAAATGTCCTGCAGCTCTTTTTGCTTTGGCCCTAAGCCACAACTTTCTGCCTTTCTACCTTTTGCTGGTCATTTTCCAGCTCCATGACATGGGACTCAAAGGCAAGTTTTACGGGGGGATGACGATTCTTTCTCACGTTCCTCCTTTGAGTGTCAGTCCCTTGAGTGGAGGTAACACCACCAACAGTCACAAGCACTTCCTCTCTTCCATTCATGTCTTCTGTCCCCACATCAGCCTCCTCTGTACCCACGTGTTCCTCTTCTCCATTTATTTTTTCAGGCATAACTCTTTCCACCATGTCCTCGGTACTCTCACCTTCGGTTTCCTCTGTACCTTCTGTACCCAACTCAGTATCTGCTTCACCCATCTCGTTGTCTGACTGGCTCTCTTCTATGTCTCCAACTCCAGCCTATTGCTCAGCCGGAAGAAACATGCACTGAGTAAGGAGGTTTCGGTGAACCACTCTCTCTGCTCCTCCGTCTTCTGGTCGCACAACATAAACAGGCAAGCCGGGTTGCTTCTTTACCACTACATACAGGCATGCCTCCCATCGATCTCCCAGTTTCTGCCTCCCCTCCACAAGACAAACTTTAACTAAGACTCTATCTCCGGCACTAAAGTCTTCACTCCTGGCCTTTCGGTCGTAATACATTTTCTGTTGTTCCTTCGTCTGCTGAGACGTCTGATTAGCCAGGGCATAGGCCTGCGACAGAGAGTCATGCAAAGCCTGAACATACTCGCTGTATTCACATGCCTCGCTGGTGGTATGGGACCCAAAGACTAGGTCCACTGGGAGCCTGGGGTGTCTACCGAACATTAGGTAGTATGGGCTGTAACCCGTGGAGTCATGTCGTGAGCCGTTATAGGCATGTGTCATGGCATCAACATGCTCATGCCACTGGGGCTTCAAGTGCGGCTGTAGTGTTCCCAGCATGTTCATCAGGGTACAGTTGAACCTTTTGGTGGTCCCATTACCCTGGGGGTGGTAGGGCGTTGTGTGTGTTTTAGTGATGCCAATGCACTTACACAATTCCTTTACAATCACACACTCAAAATTGCGTCCTTGATCGGCATGTAATTTGGCAGGGAAGCCGAAATGACAGAAGAAATTCTTCCACAGTACCCGAGCCACTGTGCCCGCCTTTTGGTCCTTTGTGGGGTAGGCCTGTGCGTAACGAGAAAAGTGGTCAGTAACAACGAGCACATTCTCTATACCACCTTTTGACTTTTCTAGTGACAAAAAGTCCACACAAACCAGTTCCATGGGGCACTGGTATGGATACTGACAAGGGGAGCCCTGACATTGGTTGTGGGGCCTTTCTAAGGCAGCATCTCTCACACTGTTCGCATCAGGCTTTGATCTCCTGAAACATTCTTGGCCATTAAAATCTCTCTCTTATCAGCTGCAGTGGAGAGCTGTTTTGACGGCTGCACGAAACCTCTCAGGCAGTATTAACTGCTCCACCAACCCTCTATGATAATCTCGGACACGGCGGTATATGATGCCTTTTCTCACCACTAACCTCCTCCACTCTTTTAAAAGAAGGCCCCCATTCACGCCCACTTCTATCCTCTCACTATGGCTCAGCTTTTGGTTCCTGCTCTTGTAGTGTAAGATGGGGCTGATGATGTTGTAAATAAAAATCTTTAAGTCAAATATAAAATCTTCAGAGTCTGAGAGTTTTCTGGAAGTCAAAAATCAGGAAACTTTATTGTAAACAACAAAGTGTGGTTGTCTGCAGAAAACTCCCTAGCACACACGCGACATCGCTTTTTAAACTTCCCCCTCAAGCAGTAACATTACCCCTAGGTGTGGCCTTCGACCACACTGGACCAATCATCATTGCCTTAACATAATAATATAATTATCAATTTGTATACGTTTTTAACCAGTTCTTTACCATAGGCTGATACGTTTGTAGCGCATGCGCAGTAAATTGTATGTTTCTTCAAAGGGTTAGTCTTTTCCAGCAGTGGGGGTTTCTATATTGCTGGATAGTCTTGTCCTGGAGCTTTAAACTCTTATCAATTCCGTTATCTCAAATCTGCAAGCCCAGGTGCTTTTGTTTACCTTTTTCTTAAACCCACAGCTCCGGAAAAGTTCCCAGTTTATTGCTTTTTATTGCCCCAGATGGCCACTTTAAACAAACACAAACGAAAAGCAAATACTTAGGGTAGTCTCTGTTTTCTCTCATGGCTTTACTGCATCGAGGGGCACAACACTTCAGTCCACATTCCAATGAAGCATTGTTCTACATTTTTAAATAAAGAACAGTAAATTCTAATTGTTCAATCATACTGTAAGCAAAGAGTCTAAATGTTTAAATTGCGGGTGACATATTGGATACTTCATTAACATATTTAAAGGTGAATTATACATATTACATCATAGGTAGGTGAATTGTATATTGCATGTATATTTTCTACAATGACTGGGTCTTACTTTTGCCCTGCATGAATCTCCTGTGTGGTCATAGCAGGCAGTGCCTCCATTCCCACATCTCCATAAAGCTCGCTGGTCACCAGCAGCTGGCCACCAGCAGCTGGCCACTTTCAGACTCCTCCATGACAGCCGCGCTCTCCCCTGAGGCCTCCTTGGCTTCCTGGGTGGATCGTGTCTCATCCTGCATCTGTCCACTCTCTCTGACTTGCTGAAGGCAGGTTTGTAGGACCTTCGACACCTGTTGATTGGACATGCGTGAGAGTGCATCGGCGTTGGAATTGTCCTGTCCCCTCCGCAGACACCAAGTGACCCAAGTACTGCACTTCCTTCCTCACAAGTTGGTACTTGGAGGGCCTCAGCTTCAAGCCATGCTCCCGAAGCCTGTCAAACACTAGTTGCAGCCTTTCTAAATGTTCATTAAATGACGTAGAGAAAATAATGATTTCGTCAAGATAAATAAGGAGATGTGTGAGATTCAAGTCCCCGAAACAGCAGGTCATAAGCCTTTGAAAGGTGGAGGGTGCATTCTGCAACCCAAAGGGCATTCTGTTGGCCTCAAACAGCCCCATTGGTGTACTGAATGCTGTCCTGCCAATAACCAGATGTAAGGTCGAGGGTGGAGAAGTACTTTGCTTGCCCTAAAGCCTCTAGAGCCTCCTCTATTCTCAGCAGGGGAAATGCATCTCTGGTGCTGCAGGATTTCAGCTTCCTGTAGTCGATGCAGAGTCTTAGTGACCCATCTTTCTTGGTCACGACGACCACTGGAGAGGCATACGGACTCTTACTAGGGCGGATGACTCCTGCTGCCTCTATCTCTGTCAACAACCGCCTCACATCCTGCCACTGGGAAGGGGCTATCTTGCGATATGGCAGCTGAAAGGGCCTCGAGTCGACCAGAGGAATCTCATGCTGTTCTCGGCAGAGAACTCCACCACATTGTTGATGAGAACAGCATTGGCCAGACATGTCTGTGGTTTAATTGTAATGCCACGTTGGGAAAGATTCATCACCCTGACTGGAGCCTCTTTTTACACCCACAAGGACTTTGGCAACCAAGAGATCTCGGGGGAGCTGCAAGGAGGCGTGGCCTTCTATCAGGTCGGTGTAGGTCTTCCTTTGAAGGCCAGCTTTAATTTTACACCTTAAATCCACCAGGGATATGTATCTTTTCCACCAGGGATATGTATCTTATGGCCGGTGTAAACAGCAGGATCTACAACATCATGCATTTCACTTTGCTCAGCCCTCCCCACCTTCAGTAGAGCCGTATACCATTCAGGATGTTTCTTTTGAGCTGATGCAGAAAATGCTGGCCATATGCTTCTTGAAGATGGCAACGGGAGGCTCGAATGACATTGATTCCAACCAGCATAGGGACTGAAGAGCTATAGTCAGAATCAGGAACGACGAAGGTAGGCACGGCCTTATACTCTTTCCCAAGAACTTTCAGGTCCACATGCAGGACACCCTGATAGGGGCGGTTGTGGCGCAGGTGGTAGAGTGGGTTGTCCACTAATCGTAGGATTGGCGGTTCGATTCTCGGCCCACATGACTCTACATACCGAAGTGTCCTTGGGCAAGACACTGAACCCCAAGTTGCTCCCAATGGCAAGTTAGCGCCTTGCATGGCAGCTCTGCTACCATTGGTGTGTGAGTGTGTGTGTGAATGGGTGAATGAGACACAGTGTAAAGCGCTTTGGATAAAAGCGCTATATAAGTGCGCCATTTACCATTTACCATTAGGGCACGGTCTGACCTGCTGCACCCTCAATGGGTATTTTAGAAGAGCGTAGTTTCTGCTTATGCAGGATAGGGTGGCCTCGCCAGTAGCTGTGAGTGACACTGGTTATCTGGGAGCCTGAATCAATAAGAGCTCTGCACTCCTTGCCATTGACCTTCACCTCTCCTTCATTCCTGGGAGCCACTAGGGGTGTTTTCTCTCCTTCAGTGTAATCTGATTTACCAGTGGGTGGGGCCCTTGCTGCATGCCCATGGTTGCCCCAGCTACCATGGGCTTTAAGCATTTAAAGGTTGAGCGGAAGGGGGCGTGTGCCTCTCAGCAGGGGTCTGGAAGGCTTCAGCTGGGCTGGGAACTGGAAACAGTGCTCTGCAAACTCAGGCTGTGTGTCCTAACTTTCCACACCGCTAACAGGTAAAGCTCTGGTTTGCCTTTCCCAGTGATGGCTGGGATGTTGGTGAGGAGATAAGTGGTGGAGCAGTGATTCTCAACTCTAGGTGGGACAACTTGGCCATTTGTTCCTCCTGGTTGAGGGCTAACCTCTTGACCATCTCAGTCAGCTCTGATAATTCAGATTTGTGCTTTGCCCTCTCTGTTTTCACATTTCCACCACCATCTGAGATCACATGTACCTGTGCATATGTTTTTTTAGTATGTTTTGGGGCTAGAACTTTTTGTTTTCCCTAGCTAGGTTTCGTAGTTCAGCCTGCAGCTCGCGGAAGCTCAAGAGCCTGGGTGTCATTGGTGCGATTCGCATATACACATCTTCATCAGTAAGGCCCCTCATGAACTGCCGGGTAAGTTTGCCATCTCGATCAAGAAAAGGCTTACCCCCCCTTTGTTTCTCCTCCACCGCTCACAATTTCGCCTCCAGTGCTATAGCGTAAGAGCAGGCGGACTCTCCTGAATTCTGGCTCCACTCATAAAAGTCTGCTAACGCGTCTAAGGAGCCCCGTGTGTTGCTGTACTCTGACCTTAATTCCTCGAATGCTTTCTCTGGGGTCTGGTCATGGGGAGGTAGATTAAGGATCAGCTTTCTGGTTTCACCACTTAGGTGTCGCACCACCATGGAAAAACGAAGGTGTGTGGGGAGCTCTATCACCTCGAGAATGTACTGCATGTCACAAATCCAGTCCTCCACCAGTATCTTACAGTCTGGATTTCCAGTGAAGACCTGAACATTTTTTACCTGATGAGTTTGCATGAAACCACCGTAGGCGGTCATTGGAAGGCCTGGGCTGGCACGAACAGCGGACTGAGATTGTGCCACATATGGGTGGGTGTACACACGCAGGCTAGAAGAGGTGGGTGGAGGGACTGCTTGGGAAAGAACACACGCATACCTGTTCAGGTGGGGACCTGGAACCGAGGTCTGTGGATGCAGTGATTCAGGAACTGGATCAGGAAATGCTAAGCAAGGGCTGTCTGCGGTAGTATAGGGTACCCCATTGGCAACCGATAAAGGCACTGATGTGGCTCCGCTATGGCCTGGATCCTGAGCACTGGGAAATGGGTCATCAGAAAAATGCACTTGGGGGGTCTGCCCAGCAACAGCGGGCCTACTTGTAAAGTTTGCCATTGGTGGTGGCTGAGAATTTGGTATGGGCATGTGCGGAACAGAGGTGGAATGTGTATAGCTTGAATAGACCTGGGGGCTAGGCCTAAAAGGCTGAGATGGATAGGGGGTGGTAACTGGGTAAGGCATCGCAGGCTGCTGGCATTCCTATAGAGACATGTTGTGACAGGGCAGCTACAGGCCCATGTCCACCGTTTTTGGGAACAGAGGTGTCCACCAACCTGTTTGCCTGGTAGTCTTGTTTTAGGTCTGGGCTAGTGTCAGAGTGAAGTGTTGGTACCCGCCCCAAAGCTTCAGCGCCTGTCTGTCTTGCTGCATGGGCTGGAGTGTAGTACTGGTCAGCATCGGGCGCATGCATCGTGGGTGGTAGGGTGTCGCCTTCTGCAGGCCCTGCAGGTGGTTGGAGGCTAGATGTCCCAGCGGAGCGGCACCGCAACTTTAGGGGAAAATCTGCATAGCTCTGTGACATATTGCTATGTTTGCTATGTGACAGGTAATTTAAATGACAGTGTAATAATGTAATCCGTGGGCTAAGAGTATATATCGAGCTGTAAGATATTGTACAAATAAAATGTTTCAAAGCATGTACTTCAATGCAATCGGTATAGTAAATTATGCAGTTTAGCAAAAAAAAAACAAAAAACATGTAACTGAAAAGGATGTCAGTTCAAACTTAAACTTCGAGCTCAGTGTTTCTCTGGATATCGATTAGATGCACAATAATCACACAAGTCACCAAAACCTTATTATTCACAAATATTCCCTAATATCGTTTAACTAACAGTCAAATACATTTTACATCATTGAAAATTCCTCCAATAGAAACAGTCAAACAATCAAAATTCACAACAGTCTGTAAAGGATATAGTGACAACGATGAATGTATACCCAGAATCACAATTCCGGTTGAGAATGTCAGTCCGCTTATTTAAGGTGATACAGTGCAGCATTCAAAACACAGGTCTGGCTGTAGAATTTTCGCCCCGCTTAGGTCTTAAATTGCCACAATCCGGGTCACAGCACCAAAGATGTAGCTCTCTAGCTCTCCATCCGCGCACGCCGCTGGCTTCCAGCCCCTCCACTGCTACTCTGCGTTGTGTTATTATTGTGAACGTGAGGGTGCATCCGGTATGAAGGGAGACATGGACACAGAAGGGTTTGGGATTGTGGCAGACCGAAGTTTACTAGGCTTCATAAACAGAATCTATAAGGTTGATGGCATATACTAAAGAAAAGATGGCGTTCTTGGCTAAACACTCATCAACCCTACGGTGTCGCACAAGGAACAATCAGAGTTAAACTAACAAAAATATAAATAATACATGGTCCTGCAGTGACACCTATTGGCGCTACAAATACATTGCCTTACATACATATAAGCCCCCTTGAACTGTTCGACCTTTTGCCACATTTCAGGCCTCAAACATAAAGATATAAAACTGTAATTTTTTGTGAAGAATCAACAACAGGGGAGGTCACGTGACACTATGCGAAGGGCAGACGTGTAAAAGACAGCTCTGCGCACATTGCTAATTTTTTCTATCATTTCCATAACATAAGTTGGTGAAATTCGGTACACCCAGTTACTCTTTTGCTGTTGGAGGTAACTATGGCGAAGAAAGCGAAATCCTCAAGCTCCGGAGACATTAAAAGGCACTTACGTGTCCAAGAAGAAAGCCCGGACAGGCCTGTTGAAAGGGGATTCGGTTTGGGTGGTGCGGCAGGGGAAGAAATCCAGCGCCAATTGTCCAACATGTCCGGGATGTTGACGAA
>JAFFST010053888.1:7821-22511 GCA_022414735.1 Noturus placidus | reverse complement strand
TCGTGGCGACGTTTGGGTGTTTTCTTTTTTTTTTTTTTTTTTTTTTTTTTTTTTTATATTGTGAATAGGTCCTGCTGTAATTGAATACTGAAAGATACTGAGGTGTTGTCTAGACAAATAAAACCACAAAGAACTAGACATTATCCAATTATCCTGTTGGGTGTCATAACTAGGATAAGATGTGCTTTGTGTGGAGCATTAGAACATTTTGTAAAATTAAAAATAAATTGGCCTAGAAAAGGCGTGATCAAAACAAAATTACCTACAAAATCATTTGAGGAACTAGAACTTGAAAATATTCTCAATATAGTCACGTGCAGCATAAGAAATGCCCAAACAGCTGACATGCCTGCTCACCCCTGCTCGACAGCTGCCTGAGACACACAATTGGAAGCAAGATGATTCTTTGGTCCAAAGCAAAAGCCTTTAAGGCAGCAAAAAGGATAGGTGTTTATTGTTGCTTTCTTTAATGTTTGTCAATACTTTGGTTTTACAATGTTTAATGAAACCTATTTACCAGGAAGTTCAATTTTATTTGTTTAGCACTTTTAACAGTGTAGCAAAAGGGGTTTTAGATTTTGGTTTGGAAGTGTATTTAGTTATTGTTTCTGCCTGTGTGGAGTTTTACCTGTAAGTGTGTAAGTCTAGTCAAGATTTCTCCTAGACTTGTGTCCACCATGGTGAACTGCACTGGACTGACTTCTTGCTTATTGGGGAAATCACAACAGATTTCCAAAGACTTAGTATTTCACATGGATAATCGTGTCACAAGGTTGCAGGCCTTAGGCAAGGTCCCACCCATACACTCGAGAAAATTGAAAAATATCATGGGACACATTGCAAATGAAAGAAGTCATGGGTTATGCCTGCTTCTACTAAAATTTCATTAAAATGTGGCAATGAAGTATCCTACATTGTTCAAAATGTGTGTGTGTGTCAGAAATTCAGCTTTCCTGATATTTACAACTGGATTTGTTAAACAACTTTATACATGGCATCTTTTGTGGCAGAGCATCCCATTCTTTTGTTGAGCAAAAATATTGGAACAGACAGTCTTAAAGTACATAACATTTACTATTCTGTTCTATATCCCTTGCTTCCAATAACTGCATCAAGCTGGTGACCAGCTGACATCACCAAACTGTTGAATTCTTCTTGCGTGATGCTTTTCCAGGCTTTTACTGAAACTTTTTACTCCTCCTGAAAGGCAAACTCAAGTGGTTTAAAGTCTGGTGATTGACTTGGCCAGTCTAAAACCTTCCACTTTTTCCCTAATGAAGTTGTTGTGATGGCAGTGTGTTTTGGGTCATTGTCCTGGTGCATGATGAAGTTCCTCCAATTTAGATTTAATGCAATTCTCTGTAAATTGGCAGACAGATAGACATCTGATTTATAGATTTCTGTAGATTTACATTACATTTACATTTTATTCATTTAGCAGACGCTTTTATCCAAAGCGACTTACAAATGAGACACACTCACACACCAATGGGAGCAGAGCTGCATGCAAGGTGCTAGCTTGCCATCGGGGGCAACTTAGGGTTCAGTGTCTTGCCCAAGGACACTTCGGCATGGGATCATCCGGGCCGGGATTCGAACCACCAACCCCACGATTAGCAGATTAGTGAACAACCCGCTCTACCCACTGAGCCACAGCCGCCCTTCTAGATATGAATTCATTCTACTGCTACCATCATGTTACATCATCAATAAAGATTAGTGAGCCTGTTCCAGAAGCAGCCATGCAAGCTCAAGCCATGACACTACCTCCACCATGTTTTACAGATGTGCTTATGTTTTGGATCAAATCCTTTCTTTCCCCGCACTTTGGCCTTTCCATCACTTTGGTAGAGGATAATCTTAGTTCCAGAATGTTTGTGGCTCATCTCTGTATTTCTTTGCGAATTCCAATCTGGCTTTCTGATTCTTAGAGTGGTTTGCATCTTGTGGTAAGACCTCAATATTTCTGCTCTGTGCTGATTGCTTGTGCTGATGAATTTTCCTTCTTTTATCAGCTTCAAAATGGCTTGCTTATCTCCCATATACAGCTTTCTGGTCTTCATGTTGGTTTATTCTTTTTAACAACAAATACAGTCTTCCCAGGTGAAATCCAGAGCTCAAACCAAGAATAGACATTCGGAGCTTTTAATCAAACTAACAGAGCACACTTGGGCAACAATAAACACCTGCCAGCCACATGTTCCAGTATTTCTGATCATTGACAGAAGCCATATCTTTAATGTATAGCAAAACAAAAAGAATTGGTATTGTCATTCTAATACTTTCAGAGGGGATTATAGGTTTTTAAGGGAGAAATGTTTTTAATATTCTCTGTATATGTATTTGGGTTCAGCATATGTTGCTATGGCATTTATGGGAACCTTTTGACAATGCAGATTAAAGACAGACTGGACTGTTTGAGTTTTTCAAACTGCTTTATTGTTTTTTTCTAACAGCATTTAGACCAACTTGACTAGCTCGTCTTAATTTTCCATAGTGCCAGCTAATAAACCAACTAATGATTAAAGTGGATAATTGCACATAGTCTTTTGGTCCCGTATACAGGAGCAACTTTTGACCCTAGAGTTTGGTGGGGGAGGATAACATTTATAATAGCAAAATTAATTTGAGAGGCTATCATACTTGACTTTTGCTACAGGCTACTATCCATTGATTTATATTTTTTGAGTTAATTCATTATACACAGTTGAGACAAACAACATAGTCATTCAGCAGAGTTATATACCTTTGATCAGCTGTAATTGATAGAGCAGGTGTGCATCAGAGTGTCACATTGTGCATGGCACACCCAGATATCATGTAACCAAACTACAGCTCAAATATCACACAAAAGATCTGACACTGCCACACGTTTTTCTTTTTTCTCAGCCTCTGTGTGGGATATGAGGTTACCAAAGTATATACATGTTTTTGGTGTACTGACATGATCTACTCCCTATCTGTTTCCCTTTCCGTCTCACAATCTATATCTTAAAATAGAAATAATATTGCACATTATAGAATACTGCACTTACTTTTTGCCTTTGTTTATTGACATTTGTTATATTTAATTCAGACCATTTGCTATAAAAACAAGATCTTATCAGTGATTCTCCTTCTCCACTGAAAATATTTATAGTGTGAGAATGGAGCAGTGTGATTCCTTCCCCAGTTGGCTGCCATTAGTGCTTAACTCTATGGGCAATTGTGCAAAAGGTGATCAAATCAATGGAAGTATCAAATAGCAAAATAAAAAGAGTTTACAAATTGCTGGTCACTCAAAATAGAATTAGTATTTCAATTGAATTGAAAATGTGTGGATGAATGAGGACTTTTATAACTTTCATAACAACATTTGTTGAATGGCTGATATAAATGGTAGGGCTCTTCCCCAATGGACGAGTTGCCACAGCCTATGCATATCAGTTCTGCACAGCTGAATATCTAGACACACACGCTTAATGTTGAAAGAGGCATGGTCAGGGGCACAACAGATGCTTCCTCTGAAAGAGCTGATAAAAAAAAAATACTAACGGTTCTGGTAGTTTAGAGAAATTTTGAGCTGGATATATGAACTAGTTTTACTTTTTATATTAAAACAATAACGGTTTTTTTTAGGTTATATGACCCTTGTGCTAATGGCTGATGGGAAAGAAAATGGTGAAGGTGTATTCTATATGTGATAGTGATTGTGATAGATATTTTTAGCCCCTGACCTGGCGGTTGTGGCTCAGGTGGTAGAGCGTGTTGTCCATTAATCATAGGGTTGGCGGTTCAATTCTCATGTGACTCCACATGCCGAAGTGTCCTTGGGCAAGACACTGAACCCCAAGTTGCTCCCGATGGCAAGCTAGTGCCTTGCATGGAAGCTCTGCTACCATTGGTGTGTGAGTGTGTGTGAATGGGTGAATGAGAGACAGTGTACATTTTACCATTTACCTTGTGAACCATTATGAATGAACATAAATGTCATGAATGCATGGGCGTAACCCCCCCAATGTTGAGGAAATTCCAATTTGTCCCCCAATATACAGGAAAAAATATTTTCTATATGTTCCGCTTTAATTTTCCCTGCCAACGGATCTGACTTTTCATCTATTTTATTTACGTCCATTCTTTTTTTTTTTAATATATTTCTGTTTGTTAAGGAAAATAGGTGTGTTTGCCCCCCCCCCCAGTTCACTCCAGTACACTTTGTTTCGCCCAGACTCAACGCAAGTTTGTTGATGTATTTTAGCAGCTCAGTCTGTAAGAAATGGAGATAGCAGCTAAGTGTAGAAATGTGCAGCAGAACATATGAGCTTTTTTTTCATATAGTAAGTAACTAGATACCTACTCTAACATCAGTTCCAGTTTTTGGTTCATTGACTGTACATTCACGTGCACATCCTCCCACCAAGTTAGCGCTGAGCCCTCACGTGACAGACTGTTATAAATGCGAGGGAAAGCAGGGGGCAGGGGGGTCTAGCCATGGTTATGCCCTCGCATGAATGTAAATGCTAATCTATTTATTTCCTTAGTATAGTGTGACCTTTGTATTATACGGTTCTGTCTCCCATTTATTCTTATCTCAAATAGCATATTATTTAATTCCATTTTATTTGTATAGCACTTTTAATAATGGGAATTGTCACAAAGCAGCTTTACAGAAATAAATGCATTCAGGATATACATTTTAAATGTATGAATTTATCCCTAATAAGCAAGCTAGAGTTGACGGTGGCAGAGAAAAACTCACTGAAACAAGATGAAGAAATCTTGAGAGGAACCAAACTCAAAATGGAACCCATGGTCACCTGGATAACAACAGATTCTAAATAAATCCCTTCTTTAACTGTGCACAACATGGTCAAACAATGCAATTGTGTTGCAAGGGGGGGAAAAAAAATCATAACAGTTTTATTACATGAAGTCTGTTTTGTTGAAATCCACTGTTCACTGAGACTTGGAGTGCAAAACTGTTTGTGGCAATTGCAGTCCTAAAGCTATCATAGCCATTGTAGTCCTAAGCCATCATAGCATAACTGTTTATATGGATTGTGGCCCAAAGCCATTTTCATGGTTTTTTGAGTGGTACCATCCTCAGCAATCTAAATTATCTTTCGGCTGCACCATGTGGGGACATCCTCAGCAGCAGCAAGTGATGTCCAATTGATGAGGACTAGAAGTAGCGCATCAGGATGGATCAGGCAGGTCTGTAGAGCAGAATCACTGATCTCAGGAGTAACATGTGTAGCTTGACAGAAAGAGAGAGAAAGGGAAAGAGATGGGAGATTATTTGGTATTTCTGGTAGGCTTATTGTCTTGTAATGGTTAAGGACAATGTACTGACAATGACAGTTTGCCCACGAACCCTCCAGAACCGCTCTTTTAACCAATAAAAAATAAATAAAAATTCACAAATTCACATGACCTAACATTGACTTAAAAACTGAGACTGTGTCTGATTCCCAAACACTAATTGGAAGGCTGTTCCATAACTTTGGGGCTTTGTAATAGAAAGTTCTACTCCTCTACAGGGCCCAGGCTTCTATGAGAGTGGTCCACAAGCACATCTCGATCCAGCTGTAATGTGTCGCTCAGTAGCTCCAAGACCGATTTTGTGGAGATGGATCCATTCGTTTCCACCACCCCCAGAATTCTTATATTGCATCTCCTCAGTCTGCCCTCCATATCCTCACATTTATGTCCGAGTCCATCCATCTCTGCTGCCAGATCCTTTACTGTATTCTGTAGAGACTTCGTCCGAACACGTCGTTAACCCACTTTCCACCTCTATAATAGTGGTTTTCACCTGGCTGATTTTGGAGCGCATGGCAACCATATTGTTTTGTATCTCTGCTTTCATCGCTTGCAACTCACTTTTAAGAAAGTCAAAACTTTCCACAAGTGTACTCCTCAACTCCGTTTTTATCACTGAAGCAATTTCGGGCCTTAGCGACAGCAAGATATCCGCCTTCAAGGACTCAGCATCCAACTCCTGGCTGTTCGGCTGAGGCAGGGGCTCCGAGCCCGGTGAGGCAGCGGAGCTCGTGGCTGAAGCGTTGCTGGGCCTAGACTTGGCTGACTCTGTGAATTTATATTTCCGCAAATTAGCCGCCATTTTTCCACAAATAAACACGCAATCAGATTATGAAAGTATGTTAGAAACGGGGTTTGTTGGTATTAAACTCTGAAAAAAACGCTTATTTAAAAAAAAAAAAAAAAAAAAAAAAAAGTTCGACGGGAGCTCAAACCAAACCAACCTACTCCATGTCCCACTCGACAGTGTCCCCCTTGCAGCTGTATTCTAATTGGAGTTTGTTTATGCTCCTGCTGGAACATCCAGACAGTAAGGCATTACAGTAATCTAAACTAGAGGTAAGAAAAGCATGAACTAATTTTTCTGCCTCATGTAATGACATTTATTATTTAGCAATATTTTTGTGATGAAAAATGGCTCTCTTTGTAATATTACCAACATGAGCTTTAAAAGAAAGACTGGAGTCAGTAATCACACCAAGGTCTTTTACTGCTGTACATGATGAAACAGAAAGGCCATCCAGAGTTACTATGTAATCAGAAAGCATAGTTCTAGCTGCATGTGGACATTATAGAACTAGATGCATTTGTTTTCTACATATTTTGTATACTACACCTTTATTCTATATGGAGATCATACAGACACAAACAACCTTAACCATTAGCCTAAATAGCTTGATAGAATTACCTGGTTATTTCACTCAAGGTCTTGCAACATTGTTTCAGCTTGTTACACATTATTTTGCAATCTGCATGTGTGTGTGCAGTGTGAGCGCAAGTGAGAAAAGCCTCTCAAAGCCAAAACTTCTGCTTTTGTGAAAAACATCTTTAAGATGTAACAGTTTGTTAACCTACCATATATTGAAAAAAAGGCCTTGCTAAAAGTATGTAAAACAAATGCAAATTTTGTATTTGCTTATTGACGCCAAGTCGACTGCGTTCTTTAACAATCAAATTATATGAAAATTTTATCACCTGCCAGCTGTAGGTGGCTGTTGAGTACCATCCCCCATAAAAAATGAAAAATAAAAAACTATTGCTTGTCTCATTTAATAAATGCTTTAACATACAAGTCTGGGAACTTCTCTTTACCCTATTGTATTAACCATTTGTTGCTTTAGTATTTGGTGGGTGCTGTATCAGCCATTGGATTCTCTGGTATTTGTTGTGTACTGTATCAGACTATAAATACAGACTGGCAGTTCTGATGTGATAAGGCAAGGCCAAAGGCGTGTGTGTCTATCCTCAGACATCCACAGAGACCTGTTGTGAAGATTAGTTTGTAAAATAATGTTCAGTAGTTTTGGATATATGAAAACAGGAATAATTAGATATACTATTTTTTTTTTTTTAAATACACTACACCAGAAGTGTGGACACCTGACCATCACACACGTGCTTATTGAACATTCCTTTCTCAAGGTTAAGGATCAGTGTTCAGACATGTATTTAACATTTAAAGTATAAACTTTTTTTTTTTAAGCATACCTGTGAATTGAACAGTATTAAAAAAAAAATTTAAAAAACCCTCTTTGGCACAGAATCCCAAACTTGGTCATGGAGTACCCTCTGTCCTGTGGATTTTAAGTGTTTTACATGCTCCTAACATAGCTGATTGAAGTAATTAGCTAATTTCCTGCCCTTGTTGAGTTGAACTGGGTGTGTTAGACCAGGGAGAACATTTAAATGTGCAGGGCGTTCTCCAGGACCAGGTTTGGGATCATGTGTTCTATAATAATATTTTAAATAAGTCTGTGTACGATTTGATTATACTACTTAGTGCACTGAATTACAGTTTGGCAGACAGGCAGCAACAGGAGACAAAGTAACTCAGAAGAGGGAGGGTTCTCCCTTTTTGAGACTAGATACCTCTAAAGGTTGTTGGAAAAATGGGTTAGGGTTTTCTATCCAAAATGTACAATTTTAAACAAAAAAAATGGCAGAATAAATGTGAGAAGAACAGAGTCAACACTAGACACAAGGGCTGGAGTGCATTATAAAAACTATGAAGTATTAAATTATAGGGGAATTATTTTAATCATCAAGTTCATATTGACCTGAACCAGGTGTGTGCTTCACCAAGCAATTAAATGAGCAGTAATTTAAAAAAAAAAAAAAAAAAAAAAAAAAAAAAAAAAAAAAAAAAAAAAACAAGAAACTAACGTCTGTGTCTTTGTTAATAGTTACCATGGTGTGCTCAAAGCATGTCTCTATGGACCTTACTTCATGTTCAGAGCCATGCTCATGCTGGAACAAATTTAGGCTCTGCCCCTAAGTTTTCCCCATTTTGTAGCTAGAACAGATGGATTTTGAAAATAAACTTATTCTGAGAATGCCCTTGAGCACAATATAAGGTCCATAGAGACTCGATTCTGAGAATAAAATCATTCAAAATCTGAGAACCCAAAAGAAACCCACCAAAAACAGGCAAATAAAATTATATTATGATCAACACTAGTCCGATCAGCCATAACATTAAAACGACTGACAGGTTACATGAATAACAATCATTCTCATTACAGTGGCATCTGTCAAGGGTGGGATATATTGGGCAGCAAGTGAACAGTCGGTTCTCGAAGTTGATGTGTTGGAAACAGGAACGGATCTGGACAACTTTGACAAAGACCAAATTGTGATGGCTAGACAACTGGGTCAGAGCATCTCCAAAGCAGAAGTTCTTGTGGGGTGTTCCCGGTACATAGTGGTTAGTACCTACCAAAAATGATCTAAGGTGAACTGGCGACAGTCATGTGCGCTCTAGGTTCACTGATGTGCATGGGGTGCGAAGGCTAGTCTGTCTGCTCCAATTCCACAGAAGAGTTACTGTAGTTCAAATTTCTGAAAAAGTTAATGCTGGCTATGATGGAAAGATGTCAGAGCACACAATGCATTAGAGCTTGCCATGTATGGAGCTGTGTAGAAAGACTCGTCAGAGTGTCTGTACACCTCTGAAAGTGTCTACAGTGGGCAGGTGACCATCAGAACTGGACCATGAAGAAATAGAAGGTGGCTTGGTCTGATTAATCATGTGATGATTCTTTTACACATGATAGCCTGGTCTAATGAATCATGTGATGTTTTCTTTTGCATCATGTGTAAAAGAAAACATCATGAGACTTAAAGGATCTGCTGCTAAAGTCTTGGTGCCTGATACCACAGCACACAGTTGTCTTTAGAGGTCTTGTGGAGTCCATGCCTCGATGGGTCAGAGCTGTTTGGGTGAAACAATGGGGTATAATGTCATGTAATGCCTGAGAGAGAACAGCATAAAGAAGGAACTCTGTTCATACTGACGAAGACCGTTATTCTTAACCACATAGCTGGAGAAGAGCCAGCAGGAACCAGTTAAAATTAATCAATATTCATTGTTCGTCTTTAGTAGAGTTCCTCTTTACAAGCTTTAGTGGATCATAAATTATGTTATGCATATTTCAAAGCAGCATTTCACAGTTGATTTTATTTTTCTACTTCACATTTCAAATACACAAATGAAGGCTTGACAGTTATAGACATGTAATTACTAAAAAAATTCTCTGCTTTGTCAATTGGACAGTGAATACTTGTACAAAGGTTAATGTATTAATTTTATTATTTTATTTTAATACTCTGCAGCATTTTCAGGTCCCAAGGTTCATGTGACGGGGAGAAGGGAGAAGCCAGGGTGTGAGGAGAGAGATATGAAGGAGCGGCTGGGAACACCAGTGGGAGAGAGATGTGTGCTTTGTGATTGGCCCAAGTTTGTGTGTTTTACGCCATGTTTGAACTTTTTTTGATTATTCAACTTTACGTTTATGTTCAGCCGGTTCCTGTTCCACCTTGCCCAGCTTTGAAGTGTGTCATTGCCGGTTCAGCCGCTCCTTTATCTCTCTCTCCCCAACTGATTAGCCAAATCAGTACCAGGTGTGCATTCTCACAACCTGGCTCCTCCCTCCTCTTCATCACACTTTACAAATATCCATATCCATCCATCCATCCATCCTCTACCACTTACTCCTTTATCAGGGTCACGGGAACCTGGAGCCTATCCCAGGAGGCATCAGGCACAAGGCAGGGTATAATTTATCAATTTGAATAGCGCTTTTTACAATGGTACATTGTCTCAAAGCAGCTTTACAGAAATATCATTTTACATTTACAAGCGACTTACTAATGAGAGCACATTCACACACCAATGGTAGCAGAGCTGCATGCAAGGTGCTAGCTTGCCATCGGGGGCAACTTAGGGTTCAGTGTCTTGCCCAAGGACACTTCGGCATGGGATCACCCGGGCCGGGATTCGAACCGCCAACCCCACGGTTAGTGGATTAGTGGACAACCCGCTCTACCGACTGAGCCACAGCCGCCCTGGACAGGGTACCAGTCCATCGCAAGGCACAATCACATACACTATGGACACTGTAGACATGCCAATCAGCCTACCATGCATGTTTTTGGACTGGGGGAGGAAACCGGAGTACCAGGAGGAAACCCTTGACGCACAGGGAGAACATGCAAACTGGGGTGGAATATAGAAGTAATATGGATATCATTCTTTTACAATGAGATGATTGTAAATGTGAACAGGTGCACTATGAACAAATCATTCCAAATCAGGAAGTGGTGTCCAACTGTCATCTACAATGAGGAAGCATTAAATTGTGGTGTGCTAGTAAGTGTGTTATTTAAATTGAAACCATCCTTTTTAGCAGCATACAAATGATCAGCTGGTTACAGCAAATCCTGATCAGGACCATCACTCACTTTATTCTATTAGAATATTAAAAACAGCTCCATCTTTATACAGTACTGAAGTCAAACACAAATGGGCTTGTGATATTACATGAGTGTTTTAGTCACAGGTCTTTCCTGCTCTACACAATAATGTCAAAAAATACACCCACATAATATGACGACTATGACTAATCAGCTAAAAATAATAAGCAGAACACGTTGCATTCAATTTGAATCATACCTTGAGATTATTAGGATGTTTGTGTGTCCACACCAGCTGCATAGCAACGAACAGATCCCTAGTTCCCATATACATTGCATCTATTTTGGGAATGTCCAATCGGACCCTCTGCTTCTGTTTACTGTTCACTGAAACATACATGAACACATGTCAGTTTGCCATTGGCAAAAAAAAATAAAATAAATAAAAACACACCTTTGTTGTTACTATGACTACATTAACTGTTCCATGGTATAATTTAGGTCAACAAAAGCTTCCTATAATTCTTGTTTTTCAGACCACATTTAAACTGTTAAGTACATCTTGGAGCACTAATAATGAAAGGGCATGGTAAATCTTTGGCTTATACATTATATTTTAAACAGCAGTAGCAGAACAATTTACGTTTCACTTTGCGCAAAGTACCTTATATTCCAGTACAGAATTTTGGGGATGTTAGACCACCACACCACACACACACACACACACACACGACACCACACTTTGGTAGTAAAAACAATTGATGTCTTAAATGCAACTTCTTGTAGGAAAGAACCAAAAAAGTTAATATAATTTTTCGATATACAGCACCCTCTGAAAGTATTGGTACAGCACATCCCATTCTATCAAAAGAGGAATATGAGACAGAAGACCAGAATTTCATTTTCTCATATTTATATCTACATGTGTGAAACCTATTGTTTGAACCCACCCATTTTTTTCCCCACGTCATCAAAAATATTGGAACATGTGACTGCTAGGTGTTTTTGGCTGCCCAGGTGTGCCCTGTTAAATTGATCGTTTAAAGAATTGATAGTTCTGAATTTCTACTCTTGACTTGAGCCCTAGAGTGATAAACCAACATGAATAACAGAGAGCCATCTACGGGTGCAATGCAATCCATTTTGAATCTGAGAAAAGACGGAAAATCTATCAGAGCCATTGCACAAGCATTGGGCACAGAAAATATAACAATTTGGAGTGTCCTGAAAAAGAAACCACTGCTGTACAAAAAACCAGACATTGAACAGGTCAGCTAAGTAAAACAGTAGCTGATGACAAACATTGAGAGCTCTGAAGGAATTTATCCTGGGATTTTCACACACACACAAGTCTCTAAAGTTCACACAGAACTGAAGTTTTTGACCTGTATCTGCATGATTTTATACACCCTGCTGCTGCCACATGATTGGCTGACTGGATAACTGCATGAATGACTCCTGTGTACAGATCTTCTAATAAAGTGGATGGTGAGTGTGTGTCTATAATAACTTAAAAAGGTAAACATTTGACTGACAGTGTAGGAAGTAATAAATCTGAGCAATCAGCCTGGTAAAATCTAGAGAGTTTCTTTTCTAGCAAATGATAACTTTTAAAGAAAGCAAGGGCATTGAGTCACTTACCTGAGCAAAATTCGCCCAATTCAGTACTGATTCTATTTGCATAGACATTACAGAGCAACTTTACACATCTGGATATAAATTTATAAACACTCTAGCATCGGTCTCTAACACTATATCTAGACTCCTTAAACAGTGTGAACGCTACGACTAATAATACCGCGCAAAGTGCAGTCACACGAGGGGTTTACATAGTCAACATGATTACCTTAACCCTAAAACACCTGGCTCAAATCGAGTTTCACCCTCACATATTAAACGGTGAAGCAAACGAACCAAGACAAGTGTCACGTGGTCCGTCATAAGTTGCGCCGCAGTGCCCTCTGCTGGGCGTGGCGTGGCGTAACAGCTGTGAATACTTTCCGGATGCACTGTATAGGCCTATTGCATTAATGTTAAATTTGTTTAAGATAATAGAACGGTTGATTGAATGTAGACTGAACTACATGGTTGAAAGGAAACTACGTTTACATGGACAGCATGGGCGGCTGTGGCTCAGTCGGTAGAGCGGGTTGCCCACTAACCGTGGTTTTGGCGGTTCGAATCCCGGCCCGGGTGATCCCATGCCGAAGTGTCCTTGGGCAAGACACTGAACCCTAAGTTGCCCCCAATGGCAAGATGGCAGCTCTGCTACCATTGGTGTGTGAATGTGCTCTCATTAGTAAGTCGCTTGTAAATGTAAAAATGATATTTCTGTAAAGCTGCTTTGAGACAATGTACCATTGTAAAAAAGCGCTATACAAAATTGATAATTATAATTATAATTACAGCAGTAATCTAATTATTGACCTAACTCTGAGTAAGATAATAATGTGATTAAGGTGTTTAAATGGTAAATGGCGCACTTATATAAAACACTTTACACTGTGTCTCATTCACCCATTCACACACCAATGGTAGCAGAGATGCCATGCAAGGTGCTAACTTGGGGTTCAGTGTCTTGCCCGAGGACACTTCGGCATGTGGCGTCATGTGGGCCGGGAATCGAACCGCCAACCCTACGATTATTGGACAACCCACGCTACCACCTCAGCCACAGCCGCCCCAATGTTTACATGAGTCGCTTTTAGAATATTCCTTTCATGTACCCATTTTACATGTTAAAGATCATAATTAGATTAACTGCACACATCATTACGTCACCGCGTCACGCTGTCCGATGTACCTCCAGAATTTCATGTATCAACATACAGTTCATCTTCGTTATGGTGCCGTATACACTTTTGGGTGTTTTAATAAATTTTTTTACGAACACTTTACGTGCAGTGAATTATTTGTCATGCTATACGTGCAAATAGACGACTGCTTGAAGCTGTGGGCTACGTCCCAAAACGTGTACTTACCGTCTATATAGTAGCCGAGATACATGTATTGTTCCCCACTATAGGCCTATAGTAGGGAAGTATGTGGTTTGGGACACAGCCGAACTCTCTTGTTCGCCGTAAAATGTTGAACACTGCTGTGTGTGATCATGTCCTGTCGCAAAATGCGGTAAAAACTTTCACATGATGTTAATAGTGGGATTAAGGTGTTTACATGTCTGTAATACACATCCATGCGACTAAAACAGGAATACTCTACCTGTCATAATTCGATTAGTGTTTACTTCGAGTATGACCTTAATCAGATTAAGGTAATTAAAATTGGCTGTTTACATGGTAGTTTCTTAATCAAAATATTGTTTTAATCAGGTTAATAGTGGATTATTTTTGTCCATGTAAACGCACTGACAGTATAGTAGATGCTGCTATATGTTTAGAGACAGACATAAGAAAATTCAAGTAAATAAAGAGGTTGTAATAGGCATATTTTTTCGGTGTGTGAGAGAGAGAGTGTGTGTGTGTGTGTGTGTGTGTGAGTGTGTGTGTGTGTGTGTGTGTGTGTGTGAGTGTGTGTGAGTGAGTGTGTGTGAGTGTTGTAGTAGTTGTAGTTGTAGAAAAAATGAAATAAATGACCACACAAGCAAGCAAATACTGTAAGTAAAAATAGGGAAACTTTATTTAGAGTCACACACAGAAGGAAAGAGAGGGGCTGGATGGAGACCTAGACACCACCATAGTTTCGTAGAAGAAAGGTAAAACTTGAGAGTCAGTCTGAGTGGACGCATCCACACACGCCTTGACAGGGGAAATCCGGTAGTAGGAAAAATAGACCACGACCATCTGCACACACACACACACACACACACACAGGGGAGATAAGGGAAACTAGATGAAGTCATAGCACACACAAGAAGGGGTAAACAAAGTAAACAACTCTGGAGGGACAAGATGGGAAAAGGGCATAATGACATTAAGATATTAATAAAACACTGTAGATAAGAAAAAACACTCACCCAT
>JAFFST010053887.1:42298-55364 GCA_022414735.1 Noturus placidus | reverse complement strand
AACATCGCGCGCTGGCGGGTGTCGCACATTGGCGGTTGTGACGCATAACATCGCGCGCTGGCGGGTGTCGCACATTGGCGGTTGTCACGCATAGTAACAGCGACATAACATTTTTTAACACGTTTTATTTAGATGTTACAAGATCACCATAATCTTCAAATTTAGAATTACAAAACGAACAAACTAAAATAAAATACATTTTAATTAAATACTCATTAATTATTTTCAAAAGCCACGGGGAGCCTGTCATGGATCCTCCGGAAACAGTGCGCATGCGCCATGCATGCGCGCTGCATTTGCTCGGCTCCGAAGCGGACTTGACTGACAGTTCTAAACACGTGGACTTTTTCCTAGCCCTGTGTACGTTGTTTGCTGATCGCCTGACCCTCGCCTGTCTCTGGATTACCTCTTTTGGATTTACGTTTGGGATTACACTGTTTGACACTGTTTGTAAATAAAGCACGGTTCGCACTGCAATTGCGTCCTGCCTCATTCTCCGCCGTCACGAGACGTGACAGAGCCGCATCAGAAGGATGAAAGAGCCGCATGCGGCTCCGGAGCCGCGGGTTGCCGACCCCTGCCCTAGGTCATGCCATCCAAAAACACCTATGGGGAATCAGATTAGTCACTGAAATACTGTATATCAATTTCTCATATCTAAAGGTCTGAAAATATTGACTTAGCAACAATTCTGTACTTTATCAGCTTGTCCTGATTTGACTGATACTGTACTTGTGAATGGTAGCCTGAGGACAAGGCCAATAAATGAGTAATAGAAATAACACATTCTGCATGAAGACTGTGTGTGTGTGTGTGTGTGTGTGTGTGTGTGTGTGTGTGTGTGTGTGTGTGTGTGAGAGAGAGAGAGAGATAGAGCATGCAAAAGAGTGTTGTTGAGTCATCCCGGGTGTATAATTGGCCTGAGACACTGGTATGAATCTCCCGCTGTCATTGGCTGGCATGAGTAAAGCAGTGAGCCAGCTGATTTTACACTACAATAAAAACACTCCAATATCGTAAAGCATGCTAGTACGCACGTGTGCAGGCCTAGGTAAAAAAAAAATAAAATAAAATTTGATATATACAAGGATGCAGTGTTATGATACAGGTATTTTAGTACGTTAGTATGTTTACAGCAAGGAAGCAAGTCTGCAAATGTATGCAAGTATTGTGGTATGCCAATACAATAATGGAGGCGACTATGAAATGCTAGAAAGCTAGTATTCTAGGAGTCTGGAAATATTGTAGTATACAAGTTAGCTAGGATATTAGATTTTCAGCCTCGAATCTTACACCATGGCCAGCCATCGCTACACTGAAAAGTATGGCTAGTATGCAAATAGTGTGGGTTCTCTACAGAGATAACGTTGACCGCCAACAGATTCTCTCCACCATCTCTCCGTGTTAAAAACCGAAGGTTCTTAATGCTCCAGACGATCATCTGATACTCAGTAGCACCAATCCCAAATGCTCTTTGATATTAAAGTGAACTCTGTTTCAAACCATGCCCAAGAAATGAATAAAATCAATTTGGAAACCATGTTGTCTTGCCAACTCAAGCAGCCTAATCTAACTAATGTTGGCTAATCTAGCTAGTCAGTCAACACCACACAGTAACAACAAAACACCATTTAAATGGTTCACAAATGCCAAATCGCACACCACGTGCCAAAATAATAGATGATTCTGGATATTACTGATATATTCGAGTGGTTCTGAGTAGATAACTAGCTACACAAGAGAAGGATTTGTGATGATCCATTTACAGATTATGACTGGCTTGTACTGAGTTTGTACAGCTGGGTTGGTTTATTTTGGAGCTTCATGCAGCACTTTACCCAGGACCAGATGAAATCAGTGGTATCTGGATTGTTCTGGAAGTCCTCGGGGCTTTCTATTCGACTCTCTGACTCATCGGGAATCTTGGAGTCCATAGGTTCAGACGATTGTTGCAGCCAAAAAAAAAGTGTGCTAGATTTCGTACAGTGTGTGTTTTGATAGATCCATTAGTGAAGATGGAAATACATCAAGAAGGAGAAGAGGAGATGGATCTACTGGGTGTTCCTTTCGAGTGGTTGGTTTGGTTCTCTTAAGTACTGAGAGTGTGTACTTGCTATATTTACAAGGAACATGGACAGTAATCTGATTTTAGGCATGTGTGTGTAACCTGAGGGGAGCAGAGTGTAACTGACGGATCTGCTGACTTCCCAAGCATTTGTTTCACAGTCCAGAGCACACACACCCACACACACACACACACACATACACACACGTCGGGATATGTTCCGACTTGATCAATGACCCTGTCCCACATCCGGCATCAGACACATTCCTGGAAAGGTTGTCCAAGTGTGTGAAGAGTTGTGTGTAATCAGACACACAGTATCACACATATCCGCTACCCTACAGGACCCTAAGAACACAGCACCATAGAAACTATGGGACTTGGAACTATGAGAACATGGAGTCCAAGGAAAATATGACTGTGGGATCAGTAACATAGGGAAAGTATGGCCATGGGAAAATAAAGCCCTGAGACTACTGCGCCTGAACAAAAAACTGTCGGAGCATACAACCTTGAGAATTGTAGGACCCAGGATACATAGGATGGTGTGAATATAGGGCAATGGGAACATAGGGTCCTGCTAACATAGAGCCTTGGGAATACATAACTGTGGAATCCTGCAATATACACTACACTACACCAAGTTGTCCGTCGAAGTGACAAAGACCATTTTGTCATCAGAGATGATGCATGCGTAGATGGCTAGTCAGGCCAATCTTTGCACGGAAAGTCCTATGGCAGGTAGGACAGGGGATGGGAGGGGGGCGTCTCTGGGAGAGTTGCTGGCATGGGATTTTGTAGCTGGCCTCTTTCGTTCGGCTGTAGCTGTCAGATATGTCTCACTCAGCAATGAGCCCTTGTGGATGGAGGAGCCATGGAGGAGCCATTTCCTGGCATGACGTTGGTACACTGTCCACGTTTCGCATACATACAGCAGTGTGGGGAGCACAACTGCCCTGTACACTTTCAGCTTGGTCTGGATGGTGATGCCTCTCTGGTTCCAAACCTTAGCATACAGTCTCCCAAAAGCTGAGCTGGCTCTCACAGTGCGGACGTTAACTTCGTGATCTATTGTGGCATTTTGTGACAATGTGCTGCCAAGGTAGGTGAACTTGGTCAATGTTTTCAGTCACTGACCATTGACAGTGATGTTTGGTTCTGTGTAGGGCTTCCCTGGGGCTGGCTGATGCATGACCTCAGTCTTCTTGGTGCTGATTGTGAGACCAAAGTGTGTTGCATGTCACTGTGTTGCATGTCAGTTTCTGTGCTAGCGTTAAGGGCACAGTCATCAGCAAAGAGGAAGACCCTGATGATGTCTGTCGAAACCTTGGTTTTTGCTTGAAACCTCCTAAGGTTGAACAGATTACCATCTGTGCGATACTTGATGCCTATCCCCAAATCACTGTCTCCAAAGTCGTCAGTCAGCATTGCGGAGAACATGAGGCTGAACAGGGTCGGTGAGAGGACACAACCCTGCTTGATGCCATTTGAAACTGGTAAAGGCTGAGACGCTTCTCTGTTGTCTTGGACTCTTGCCAGCATGCCGTCATGGAGCTGCTGCACCATGGCTATGAATTTCCCTGGGCATCCGTACTGGTCATGATTTTCCAAAGAGCTTCTGTGCTGACAGTGTCAAAGGCCTTAGTCAGGTCGACGTAGGTAGAGAAGAGGTCGGCATTTTGTTCCATACATTTCTCTTGTAGCTGCCGTGCTGCAAACACCATGTCGATGGTGCTGCACTCTTTCAGGAATCCACACTGGTTTTCTAATAAAAGTCCTTGATTGAGGTGAGCGTTCAGGCGGTTCAGCAGAACCCGGGCAAAAATCTTTCCTGCGATGGATAGTAAAGATATGCCATGGAGGTTGTCGCAGGACTGGCGGTTTCCTTTCCTCTTATACAAATGAATGATGGAGGCATCTTTGAAATCCTGGGGGATCTTCTCTTGTTGCCACATCAGTAGGAAAAGCTGATGAAGCCTTTTTGTTAAAACTGTACCTCCTTCCTTATAGATCTCTGCTGGGATGGAGTCTGAGCCGGGAGCCTTGCCACTGGAGAGGAAACTTATCGCTTTCTGGGTCTCAAGCAAAGTTGGAGGATAATCCAGTCCTTCATTGATGGGTATTTGGGGGAGACATCTGATGGCCACATCATTGATGACTGAAGGTCGGTTCAGGACGTTTTCAAAGTATTTGGCCCAATGTTCGAGAATCTTCTTATCAGTGATCAATGTAATCCCATCTGCACTGAGGAGAGGACATGAGCCTGATGACGTGGGTCCGTACACTTCTTTCAAAGCGTCATAGAAACTCTTCATGTCATGTCTGTCTGCATAGCCTTGGATCTCATCAGCTTTGTTACTTAGCCATGTGTCTTGAATCTAGCTGAGTCTCTGCTATACCAATCTGCATGCATTTTTGTACGCATCTTTATTGGAGGTGGACGTAGGGTAGTTGAGGTAGGTTTGATGGAGACGGTGTCTCTCATTCAGTAACTGCTTAATATCATCGCTGTTCTCATCAAACCAATCTTTGTGCTTTCTGGTTGAGAGACCCAGAATTTCAGTAGCAGTGTTGTAGACCAGTTCTCTTCAGTAGCAGTGTTGTAGACCAGTAAGCTTCCACGTTCTGGCTGTCCATAGAAGTTGAATCCAGACAATCATCCAGAGCATCCCTAATAGACTGCTTGGTTCTATCGCACTTCAGCTTTGCAGTGTTTAGACGTTTAGAGGCATTTTTCCCCTGCGGGAGTCTCTTTGGCTGGATGCGCATGTTAAGCTTAGTGACGATGAGACGGTGGTCTGTCCAGCATTCGGCTACATACATGGACTTGGTCATGCATACATCCTGCCTGTCCCTCTTCTTGATGATGACGTAGTCAATGAGGTGCCAATGCTTTGAGCAAGGGTGCATCCATGTCGTCCGATTATGGGTTGGGAGGTGGAATACTGTGTTGGTAATCAGCAATTCATGTTCGGCGCAAGTCTGAAGCAAAAGGAGCAAAAGTGGACAGTGGGCAAGTCATAGGGACTTTCACGGGAAGATAGACGCTCCTGTCCTTCACGAGCCTCCCAGCTATGGGTAAATAGTAAAGACTGGACTCAGCAATTTGTGCGGAAGAACCATGTAACTGCAGAAAGGCGATTCCCAGCAAGGCGTTGTGGAGCGCTTTAAGAGCATGGCGAGTCACAAAGGTCATCAAGGTCATCCACTGCACTCAACTCCGACTCCAGCCGTCTCAACCTTGTCTTGCTGCTGGACCCAGTTGGTTTTGGGCGAGAGAGTGAGGTCGACGAAATGTGCAACTCTTCCTCACTTTAAACCAAGTTACTGCGCAAGTCATTTTGTCATCTACCATCGATCCCAACCCCCAAGTCCTGTGGCGACAGGCAAGCGATGAAGCGGCAGGTGTGTGTACACTGGCAGCCGTAGCTGCAACCTTGCACCCAGGCCATATGGTCGTTCTTCACAACAGGGAGCAGTAGTGAAGTCCCGCAGCCCCCTGAACGACTGAGCAGCCCTATTTAGGATTGCACTGCTCACCTCCAGGTGTGAGGAAGGGGCTAGAAAAAGTGCCCTAAACATTGCCTGCTCCAAAACATCCCTAACCAGCTTACTGCGGATGGTGGGGGCCCAAATCAAGCGGTTGAAACACAATGAAGAAAACAAGGATTGTTCCACTCACCATTGGTGCATGGAATGGACAGGCATGACGCTGACAGACCCCAGAGGAGAACCGCTCTGATAG
The DNA here is from genome assembly GCA_022414735.1 of Noturus placidus. Taxonomy (NCBI): domain Eukaryota; kingdom Metazoa; phylum Chordata; class Actinopteri; order Siluriformes; family Ictaluridae; genus Noturus; species Noturus placidus. Next base: position 49,554 of record JAFFST010053887.1, on the reverse strand, counting down.
CAAATGAACTATTCAGATATAACATCGACATTGCGGCTCTGAGCGAGACCCAGCTCGCAGGCGAAGGTGCAATATAGTACCATAGGAGCATAGGATCTTAGGTACATAGAGCCTTGGAAACAAAGAGCTCTGGGAACATACGGCCCTGGGAACATAGGACATTGGGAACATAGAGCTCTGGAAACATACAGACCTGGGTACATCGGACATTGGGAATATAGAGCCTTGGAAAGATTGGACATTGGGAAAATACAGCCCTGGCAACATAGGACATTGGGAAAATAGACCATTGGTAACAAAGAGCCCTGGGAACATAGAAAGACAGAACGCTGTGAAAAAATAGAGGCCTGATAACACCGGACACTGGGAACATAGAGCCCTGGAAAGACAGAACCTTGCAATCATAGGACATTGGAAACGCAGAGCTCTGGAAACATAGGTCAGTGGAATTACAGAACCTTGGAAACATAAGTCATTGGGAACTAGGAATCTGGGACAATATGGCTGTGGAAAACAGGATTGGCCTCGTTCACTTCAATTGCAATCCTGCCACTTAGTGGCCATTGACTGTTTTGCTAATCCATTGATTTATCATAGGAGGACATTTGGCGTGAATAGACATCAAAAATGATCCTTCAATAAATAACAAATTGCTGAATAATACGCTTTATAAATTGTAACGTTTAATTGTCGTTATAACACGACAAGTGTTTTTAAAGAACATTGTCGTACATGTAACTTTTATTTTGGAAAAATGTGCAAGAGCCGGAATTAAGGCTTTGACTTTTTATTTTTTTTAAATAGCCAGTTTCCGTGTTTGATGTGAGCCACTATGGTGGCCTCCTTGTTCCAACCCGTCCTCGTATTATTTCCCCCCAAATTTGAGGATTACTAGTTTGTTTTTTTTTTCTTCTTTTCTTTTCTAAAGGGGTTCATGTTCCGTGCACCTGATCTAAAGAACTTCGGTAAAGCGGGAAGCAGCTGGTAAAGTTTGACTTTGTTTGTTTAAATTTACCCCATACGTTTTAATATTGCGTTTTATAAACAAGACATCATCGAAATGTAAGGCAGCCGCAGTCTGGGATTCAATCCCAAACCGCTTTGTGCTTCCTTCCTTCGTGCACTGCACAGGGAATAACAGAACTGGCGTCTGCGCCCTACGTAGTGCACTCTACCTATAACAATAAAGCGGTTTGAGACGAGGCCAGTCTGCCTCATCCCTAGTTAGCCATTTTGTTATGCGTTTAAAAAAAAAAAAAAAAAGAGAGAGAGATTTTTTTAAGCTGCTTTAACATTTCAGAAAACGTTGTACATGATAACCTTTTTTTAAAGTTTAAAATTTTATAATAAATCAAATAAACGAAGGTTAAACCATGGGTTGCTTGCTAGCTAGCTACTTAGCCGTCATCCGGTTCACGACTGAATCATCAGTGTTTTCTTTTTTTAAAAAAACCTCAACATAAGTGCACTCTAAAGTCATTTTCTATAATATCCAGGCGACATAAACAGGGAAGGCTTGGCTATTTGGGATTCAGCCTTCATCCTGTAGTTGAAGGTGAACAGATAGATAGCCAGGTCCATCACTAACCAAACTCAGAAAACAACCCCAATTTCTCTTATTTTTCAAATATGAACGAATTGTAGTTCTATTATATACATGATAAAAGATTACAAAATGACTGAGTTTGATAAGAATCAGCTGTCGGAGCAATGATAATAATAATAATAATAATAATAATAATAATAATAATTCAGTGATCTCCATCATGTAAAGTGCTGTGAAGTGTTGGAATTATTATTATTATTATTATTATTATTATTATTATTATTATTAATCCATACAGGAGGTCTATCAGGTCTAAATACTGTATATGTGCAGGATAAAAAAGTAAAGCAGGAGAACACAATACAATAAAAAGGGACGAAGGGTAATAAACGACAACGACTTCTGGATCCTGATTAGTCAGGACGTAAATGGCGCACTTATATGGCGCTTTTATCCAAAGCGCTTTCCACTGTGTCTCATTCACCCGTTCACACACACACACACACACTCACACACCAATGGGAGCAGAGCTGCCATGCAAGGCGCTAACTTGCCATCGGGAGCAACTTTGGGGTTCAGTGTCTTGCCCAAGGACACTTCGGTGTGTGGAGTCACGTGGGCCGGGAATCGAACCACCAACCCTACGATTAGTGGACAACCCGCTCTAACACCTGCGCCACAACCGCCCGAGGTGTTGGTTAATTTCCTAGAACTACAGATGCGTTCGGGATGAATTTAACACTACCACCTCCATTGAATGAACAAAGCAAACGTGTGATCATCGATGCGGGGAAGTTTTCTGTAAGGGAGATGTTTGTTTAATGTTTATGGAAGGAGTCTTTTCTGTTTTATGTTAAAAAAGAATTTTAAAACGTGAGGCTGGAGAGGGAACGACACTTTATAGCTGCTGTAACGTAAGTGAGAATAGGAAAGGTGTTGGTTTTTGTGGACGTCCCACGACATTTAATACGAGTCTTTCTCTCGTCTCCTGGTAGGCACTTTGGCCGGACGATGGATGAGCTGGTCCATGACCTGGTGTCGGCGCTGGAGGAGAGCTCGGAGCAGGCCCGCGGCGGCGGCTGCTGCAGCGCCAGTCTGGACTTTGCGCTGCCCGCTGGCCGCATGCTCAAACGCAACGCTCGGAAACGCCGGGGCAGGAAGAGGCGCTCCGAGAACAGCACCCGTGCCACGCCGTGCCACGCCCCCTGCCACACAAGCCACGCCTCCGATTCCAGCCCGGACGAACACAGGGAGACGCGCCTGTCCTCCGGCTCAAACGCGAACGCCATCAACAGCGACTCGGACGAGCAGCTCGGAGCCAAGCGTGGAAAGCGGCCTCCGTGGCATGACGACGCAGGAGTCGCCGACGCCAACCGGAGCCTCAGGAGGAGGCGCAAAGTCAAGCGCATGGCCATCGACCCACCGCCGGAGTTCTCGCCTAATTCAGCAGGAGGAAGCAGGGACGAGGGGAAAGGGAATGACGCGGCCAATAAAGGCAGAGTGAAGAAGAGGAAGCTGGCGCTGGCACATCGTCTGGTGCTGGACGCTGCAGACGAGGGCGTGGTCGTGGAGAGTGAAGAGGCGGGGCTTTCCGGGAAAGAGAAAATGGACTTTGAGGAGCACAAGTGCTCAGATGAAGACATGAGTGACAGGTGGTTAGTGTTTACTCCGTCCTGTTTCTATCCTTCCTTCTTTCTTCTTTTATTTCAGGTTTCCGTTCGAAGACCGTCGGTGCGAACCGATCACGACCAATTGTGAAAATTGCTCAAGGATGAGATCACAACTGGAAACCTTGCTAAGCTTGAACGAAGATCGACTTGTGCTTAATTAGCCAGCTAGCGATTTGGGATTTGGGGAGAGAGGCATGAGTGTGCAAATTTGCATATTCAAATTGATCATCTTTATTTAAAGAAGTTTAATGTAAGAGCATCGTGTAATAATCAATCAGATCTTCTGGCTAATCTGTGTGTGTGTGTTTGTGTCTGTGTTTACAGTGAAACCAGCAGTATGAGTAACAGCAGCGATGGAGGTCTCTTCACCAATGATGAAGGAAGACAAGGTATTTATAGAATGCTGACTCAAGCTTCATTAATATTCATGCATAAAGCAGCAAAAATAATACGTTTTGATCCACGTTCGTGTGATTGTTGCCAAGGCGATGACGAGCAAAGCGATTGGTTCTGCGAGGGTGAGGCGGGTGGGGCTTGTGGCATCGCAGGTGTGATCCCGTGGTGGGACAGGGACTCTAACGAGCTGGACCTTAACGACCCGGTGTTCAACAGCATCCTCACAGGGGCCTTCCCGATCATGTCCCAAGGAGCACAGCGAGGTACACACACACACGCACACACACACACATATGTCCTGCAAACCTGTTTTATGATTTTTAATAATAATAATAATAATAATAATAATAAAAGACTAATGTATGAGTTGAATGAATATGCTGCAGTTTTCTGAATGTCCTGTAGAGGGCAGAAGTGATTTGTTAAGTGGAATTCAGTCGCTTAACTGTGTGTTTTTGTTCTGTGTTCAGGGTTACAGGCCAGGCTGGCTCGACATGCTGCACGGCAGCAGGCTCAGGTGTGTGCGCGTGTGTGCGTGTGTGTGCGCAGCAAGATTTGGCTTTGCACAATTTTTCTTTGATCTTTTTCTTTTTTTTTAACCCTCAGGTAGCCAGATGTGCTGAGAGAATTCCCAGATTGTCCCAGGATCCTCACACACATGAGTACGTAACTCTTTTATGTGCACACGCACACAGAGATGTTATTTATAACGATTGGTTAATTTTGATTGCATTTTTCCTGCCCGTAGGCCTTGGTTCAGTCCCGGATCCAGACGTGAACAGGTGAGTCATTCTGCTGTGTTCGTGTGTGTGCGCGCACGATATTGAGACAGCGATGATTGATTAAATACTGAATTGTAGTATATTCTTGTAATATATTTCCAGCCGTTGGTGTGTGACTGGTAACTGCAGTGACTGCTGTGTTTGTGACGTGTGTGTGTGTGTGTGTGTGTGTACACGCAGTGTCACTGGGATTCAAGATCGGACCGAGGCCACCGGAGAAGCTGTTCACTAAAGACTGCTAGCAGGTAATGGCCTGCGCCCGGATCCCTGATCTTTGAACCTGATCTTTAATATTACATGACTGAAAGTGATTAACATGTAAATGATTGTGTGTGTGTGTGTGACAGGCAGACGAGCGGCCATCTTGGCTCATTGTGTACTGGAGACGTTAAGAGGAGACGCAAAGCTGCACCTATGGGAGCGCCCTTATCCTCGGGTAACACACACACACACACACACTTTGATTTGTTCTGTCCTCTGTCGCGTTGTATTGTATAGTCTGAATAAAGAATCCCCTCAGCCTCTGTCTTCAAGGTCACGTTCAAACATCTTATTAAACACTTCTGTTCTCGCAGGTGTAGGAGAGGGAGTGCCTCCGATCCCAGACTCGAACGTGGGGAACCGCATGCTGCAGAACATGGGCTGGTGCCCTGGAATGGGCCTCGGGCCAGAGGGAAGGGGCGTGACAGAGCCGATCCGGTGCACACAGAGGCCCAAGCGTGCAGGGCTCGGCTTTAACTAAGGTCTGCGCTCGGACAGGCCCGGAGACAGACTCGGAGCCGTCTGTTCTAAAGCCACTGCTTCCCAGCAGGGGGCAGCACAGAGGCCAGGATGAACAGACGCACTAACTAACAGGACAGAACGGTGCAGGAGACCGTTTGTTCGTCGACAAACAGCCGGATGGAAAGCATCGATTTTGCACAAAAACACACACCGTGTCATATCTGTAGCAAGCTAAAGGCCAGTGATTTATCCGTCGTCATATTTTCCTCTCATGCCATATTCCTCTACAATGTTTTCTTTTTTTTTCTCCGTAACTGTTTTGCTTTTAATTTCTAAAAAGAATTTTTATCCAGTGTTCTAATTCTCACCCGGAGAGGTAAACATGTGACACGTGAAGCCAGCTAACCTCATCTCACAGGGCAGCGGCAGACTCCGAGGAAAGCGCAATTTGCCCTCTTTCTTTTACACACACACACACAAACGCAGGTGATTGGTTAGTGTCACGCTGAACATCAGGTAACGCCGTCCGTCACACTCGTGGCCATGAATCCGTAATCTGACGATAAGGCGAACACTTTTTTAAACGATAAGTCAAGGAATTGGGATGGGGGGGAGTATTAGCACCCCTGTCTGACATGCTCCATCTGGGTTGCCAGATTTTCGACCCTCTAATCCGACTACAATATGAAATGAAACCCGATGGCATGTCTCCCCCCCCCCCTTTTTTTTTAACTCTAGTCATTAGAAATGGGGAAACGCCCACAATTCCATTTTAGGATCATCCTTTTAATGTTAAAAGGATAACTTCTTTTTTTTTTTAGGATTGCTTCATGAATATAAAACTATTCTTGATGGATCTCTATTGTTGATTAAACATTTTTTTATTATTATTATGACTTATTACATTTATAAAAGTATGTTTAAGAGGATTACGTAGATCTGTGCATCGATGAATATAGTTTTAAAGAACGAATTGAGACGCGTGTATGAAACATTTTGCTTTTGTTTCTTCGTCAGAAATCAAGACGAGTTCGCATGGCGAAAACGTCACCGTTTCCGTGTCTAGACTCATCGTTCGTGTGTCTAGACCCATTGTTTGCGTCCGGCTCGCTCTGTAAATGATAAAAATTGCACAACTGTGCCGAAGCGGTTCACTGTTTTTAGTCTCGAAGGCGTTTCTGACGGTCTCGGGGATCAGAATCGCTGTATTAGAGAATATCTTAAAAGATCACAAAGGTGCTGATTTGGGATCAGTTTTTAATCCTGTGTATGCTGACGTATGCGGTGATACGAACGACGACGCCGATTGTAGATCAGCTCTGACGCTGACCGCTGGAGAGGCCGCGTTCCTTTTCGAAAACGGCGGCGTAACGGAGGAAGTTCGTGAGGATGTCGGAATGTTTCTGCTATCTAAAGGTCCCTGTGGTGGTTGGAGATTTGCTCAGATCTTTACAGCTTTACATGGGTTTTGTATTACGGACCAGAATGCTGTCCTGGATGTTAAAGCTGAAATGAATAAAACAAAGTGACCTCGTGGGGCTCATGTGGTGGTGGTGTTGTCTTTTCTTCTTCGTCTTCAATTTGAACAGCATGTGCTAGGCTAGCGTTGAGAGAAAATCACGTAACCCTGTCCTGTAGAAGATCTTTTCTCTATATTCATATATAAAACGTGTTGTATTTTAAGCTAGCTTGCCAACATAATTTAACCTGAGAGGATTTTTAGTCATCTCTATTAAAAGTACAAAATCTTTGTTGCTAACTAATTAACATGAGCGTACCTGATAGATATTTTAGAGAGGATTTTTAGCCATAGTCATAAAACTACAACGTCTTTACTGCTAACGTTACCTAGCAAGCTAAAGCAAAAGTCATATTTATAAATATACATGATCTTTGTTAGCTAATGTTCTAATGTTCGCTAGCTCGCCAATATAATTTAACCTGACAGGATTTTTAGTCTTAATCTTTGTTGCTAACATTAGTTAGCTAGCTAACTAAAAAAGTTGAACATACCTCTTAGAGATTTTAGAGAGGATGGATTTGAACTGAATGAGGATGAAATGAACTTACCCGACCTGATGTAGGCCATTTATTCATATAGTTATTTATTTTAAATCTCAGAGGCTTTTTTTAAAAGCC
>JAFFST010053887.1:7661-17661 GCA_022414735.1 Noturus placidus | reverse complement strand
AGTAAGCTTGAGTTGCTAAGCAACATAGCAGGTAATGATTATTGTATTCAGTGGACAGAACAATGTTTTATTTTATTGGTCATTGATACACAATTCGTTCATTCTGATACACCAGTGATGGTCACAGGTGTTCGACAGCTTCGAACAGATTCCAGAACTTTACAAAACTGTAAGCTGCTGCTTTATTAAAGGACGAGATTGTGGTTATTACACTGGATCGCTTTGCAGCAAAAGGATTGCGAACGTAGCCAGGAATGATACGATCATTTAATCACTCCGATCTCTTGTGGAGATGCACGACTGCGGCTTCTAAGTGCTTGTCCATAATCGATAAACCCAATTTACCACTCTGTCAAACCAGGAGCAGATGAGCACTGGACATGGGCATGTTTTTACAAAAAAAATCATCATTTCACTGTCTGCTGTCCCTTCCCCGATTGGAGATGATGCAGGAGTAATTAAATCGGGATCGTTTGAGATTCGCTTACATGGTAAAAATTGCCACGTTTGCAAGATAGACGCAGAATAATGAAAACCCAACAAAGGGGTATCGCTGAAGTGTGTAACGAGGCCTGCTCGGAAAATTTCTGCGCACTGCACAAGATCCATTTAGGCATTTCGCTGACACTTTTATCCAGAGTTCGAATTGTGTCAAAGTTCTTGGAGGGGACTTTAAGTCAAAAACCAGAGTTGTGATGTTGCTGTATTTTCAGCTTATATACATATAGAACCACAGGAACTGATGTTGTTCGTCCATTTTTGGTCAATTTGAGAGCATGCTGGTGTAATTGTGAATCTAGTGACCTGATGGTGACCGAGTGTGTTACTAGATTCACTATTACATAGTTGTTTAATTCAGAATTGCTTGCTTGCTCCAACCAAGATATATACAAGAACTAGCACAGAGGTCCTTGGAGCCAAATAAGCAGATTTCAGGTCTGATGTGCAATCACTTCTCTAATAACATGCAGAGGGTCCAAGCATGAATCGTGAATACAGATGAAGCTATTAAAGCCTGATCATTTCTGTGTCATAATCAATTAAAGTCGACTTGCTGTTGTGAGGGTGATGTCAGTGAGCTCTGTGAAAGCTCAGCATCTCGCTGTATCACACAGTCAGCTGAGACTGTGGAAAAAAAACCAAACAAACACTGACCTCTGTGATATGAATCATCCAACTGCATTCCTGCACTTTCTGACCTTTTCAGAGTGCGCCTCCAGTGGTTGATTTCAGAATCGCAGGCGCACTTTTACCTCCATTATGAGAAACCATACATTGTAATGTAACTTTTTTCTTTCTGTTGTTTTTTAAGTATCAAAGAATACAGTATACTGCACGCCACATGACTCGGTCACATGTCCTAATAAAAAACAAATTAATTGTGCAATGTAGACAACAATGTTAAGATATACAGAACAGAAACACAAATACATAAAGTGGTGGTGAGCAAGGCCCTTAAACGCTCAGCTGCTCAGTCTGATAAATGAGAAAATGTAAGTTACTCTGGATAACGGTGTCTGCCTAATGTCATAAAAATACAGTACATGTGTACAGTAACAAATGTATCTATACTGCCCTCTACTGGTCAGGGGATATTGGTGCACTGATATCTAATCAGAAGGCCCAGTATTCATCCATCTGCGAAAGAATAAGCTTCATACATACACATACAAGAGGAGAAAAACCAGGTAAAAGGACACGGCACTTCTGAATTGTTGATCCAGTTATTGTGTGTAGAGTTTGTGGAGACTGATATAGTTAATATACTTTTTTAAAATACCTATTATTATAATAATTTTTTAAATATAAATTAACAAAGCCAAATAAAGAAAACCAACCACCCCTACCCACACACACCTAAAACACAGAGATTATGGAAATTAAGATCAAACCAGTTAGCCTACTCGTATTACATCTTTGTTTGAGTAAACTTGATATAGAAAGGAAATCTGTTATATTTACTCGTTTTAATAAACATCACATTAGTACGTTTTTATTTAATCTCACAGTTGCTCCACTAGAGCCAAGCAAGAATCCAGTGTATAGAGGCTGAGTGAATGTGGTGCCGACTCTGTGGAGGAGCTTCATCATGTCAGAGACGCTGTAGAAGGACAGAGTTCCTGCACTGTGATCCACATACACTCCTATTCTGGAGGATGATGGAACTCTGAGATCAGACTCAATGTTGTTGTGATAGAAAAAGAGAGACGAAGAAGAAGAACACCACAGACTCCAAGACTGATTGTTGCCTCCAAAGCAACGCTCCTTACCCGACCCTTTCCTGCTGATGTCGTTATATGAGACTGATATGTACACAGCACCGCTCAACTCCACCTCCCAGTAACAGCGTCCACACACACTCTCCTTACTCAACACCTGTCTGTAGTAGTCAAATCTCTCTGGATGATCAGACTGCTGCTGATTTATCCAACTGTACGTCACCGCTCTGTTCTTCTCAGGCAGAATGAGGTAATAATTTACTGTGTTGGGATCCAGAGTCAGATCACAGAATGTAGCTGCTCCCAAATGTATTCTTCCTGTCGGATCAAACGTACGCTTCAACTGATGTTTGTACTTTACTTTATTGCCCAAAACACCTTCCAACCACCTTCCAAACACTGTGAAAAACTGAAATAAAATACATAATACATTAACATATTGTACGATCACATTACAAACATGAAACACAAAAAATCACAAGCCCAACGTACCGTGTGCGCCTTCCGACTAGAAATTTAGGAGTTGCTGTAGCTTTACTGTTTAAATTTTTCTCTTCTTTTTGCAGATAACTAAGCGCAGTGTAGCATGACTCGGAGCACAAAAAACAGCATGCTCACCCCGCCCTGCCATTGGTTAAACTAATCACATGACAATAGTGACTGAAATCAAGTGCAGCTCACCAGTTCAACCTGCAGGTGTCACCGTTTCTGCAACCCTTACAAACAAACTCCCATAGACAAACTATAATATTAACATTACACTACTGTAACAACAAAAACACAACAAATAAATACCACAAAGAAAGAAAGCCCATACATTCTCTCACAGAAATCTCGTTACACAGAAATCTAAACACATGACAAATGTGAACAAGTTAGATATTAATCACAGGATGTGTGTGTGTGTGTGTGTGTGTGTGTGTGTGTGTGTGTGTGTGTGTGAGTGTGTTTTATACGTACACTGCAGAAAATCTTCGCTGCTCTTTGGTTCTGAGGGTAAAATGATCTGAACTGCTGCAGCTGTGGAGACACAGAAACAAAATGGAGAAGGAAAAATCAGGTGGTGTAAAAGACGGAAACAGATTAAAGTGATCAAATTTGTGTCTGATGTTTAATCAGCGTTTTATTTTTGAGACTTTCATCCCCTCAGAATGATAGAAAAATAAACTTTATTAATAACATGAGCATGAGCAGAGAGCTGCTTTGGTAACTAATGACTACACTGTAATGCACAGGTAGGTGTTGAACCTGCTACACATTGCTGTCTGCCACACCTCCAATAGTGCCTTTGGGAAATTCGCAGGGTCATTCATTGATGTTTTGCCCCATTTGCAGATGTTTTCCCCTGCCACCTCCTATTGCTACTCTTTAGGGTTGTTTAGTCTCCCAGATCTTTACCTTAAATAATAGACAAAGCCAGACCCTATTCCTCATCCAGCTCTCTCCAGTTGTTTACCCCAGTGACTCGCATGTCATGGAGTAGACAGGATGTTAAAATGCTGACAAAGTTCTGGGATCTCAACCCCATGACAAAAATGAAGGCTTGCATTGGTGGCATTGCAAAGGGGACAGGTTCCTCAAAGCAGTGGTGGAGGTTTCAAGGACATGGCAAGATGTTGTATGTTGCCCTGCTTAGGAAGCTGAGCCTGGCCTGTGGTGTCTTACACAGATCGGTCCATGTCCTGTCTGTTGTTCCATACTAGATCACCCCGACACCCATGCAACCTGCTGATTGCCTGGTCCACCTCCTTTTGGGGCCCTCATTTTGTTGCCCTGTTAGGACAGAGATGGATGCTTTTTCTTGTTTGTACCCCAAACTGAAATATTACAGTGAGAGTTGCATGGCATTTTTTTCTGAAGAGACTGGCATCAAAGAGGCATCTTGGCAGCCCCAGCCACTTTCGGATGTATGAGTCTGCAAGTCCATCCATCCTACAGGCTGCTGAAGATGTGATTTCACACATCTTTGGTGGCCACATTACATTTTGGTGCAGTGTGAACTGATCTGTGCTTCATCGGGAGCTGGTTATGGTCAATCTGGGCTAAGCCATCTTAGAGATGTTTCTTCACTACTTTCCCCATCTGCCTGTGGCTTTTTGATAACTGCAGCAGTATTTCTTCTCCTCCTGTGTGTTATGATTTCATGCCAGGCTGGGGATATTATGTTGTCTCTCTGTGGAGCAAAAGAGACTGCTTCACACCTGAACCTCAGAAAGCATGCCCAGTTCCTGTCTGAGGTCAAAGTCATGGCCTCTCAAGCCATGCTCCTGTCGGAGGTCGAAGAGACAGCCTTCAAAGCCATGTTTCTGTCCAAGGCTGGAGAGATGGCCTCCCAAGCCATGTTCTTGTCCGAGGTCGAAGAGACGACCTCCCATGCCAAGTTCCTGTCTGCTGTCTGAGGTCAAATAGATGGCCTCTAAAGCCATGCTCCTGTCTGAGGTTGAAGAGAAGGCCTCCCATGTCAAGTTCCAGTCTGAGGCTGACGAGGTGGTCTCATCTCCAGAGCTCCTGCTAGAGGTCAGTGAGATGACCTCCCAAGCCATGTTGCTGTCTGAAGTCAACAAGATGACCTCCCAAGCTGTGTTGCTGTCTGAGGTCAATGAGGTGACCTCCCATACCAAGTTCCTATCTGATGTCAAGAAGACGGCCTCCTAAGCCAAGTTCCTGTCCGAGGTCGAAGAGACGGCCTCCCAAGCCACGTTCTTGCCCGCGGTGGAAGAGACGGCCTCCAAAACCAAGCTCCTGTCCAAGGTCGATGTCACGACCAGCAACGTTATGTTTGCACTTGAGTCTGCTGGCATGTCTGACCAAGTTCTGCCTTCCTGTTTCACTGAGGACGTTGCTCTGCCTTCTCGCCCTGCTGAAGCTGACAACCCAGTTTCCCACATCTGGTAGCGGTCTAGGGACCCTGGCGAGCCTGCCCCAGCCTCATGCCTGCCCCTCGGCTCCCTAAAGAGCCTGCATCACGACCTGAGGGGGAGTGAAGATATTTTGCCCAGAGGGCAGGACTGCTGGGGGAGGGAGTGTATTCTGGCACTCCAGGAGTTGCGCCTTTTGGGGGGTTCTGTCACGATTTCCTCTCATGCTAAGCGCTTGAGCACACAGCGCACTCCAAAGAGCAAGCACACGCTTCCGGGTTTTCAGTGACATTGACTTTGTTTCCTTTCTACACGTGCATCTGTTATGGTTTATGCCCTGTCTCCGACCCTGTATTGTCATTGGTTGTTTCCCATATGTGTCATTGGTCTCAGCTGTTTTGTGTTTCACCCCTGATTATGTTTAGTATTTAAACCCCTCATGTCTCTTTGTTCGTTGCAATGTATTGCATGAGATTTTCGAGTACCAAACCTTTATACCTTGTTCCTCATTTTGTTTCATATTCTTTGATTTTGTTTTTCATTTCTCGTTAAGTGCTTTTGCCTTGCCTGTAAGCCTGTATGCAGATCTCCTGTATGCCTGTATGCAGATCGCCTGTATACAGGTGCTGTTGCTTCTGATCCCTTACCAGAGAGACATGGCATGATCTTCATTCTTGCCCATGTCAAGGGCTTTTCTAGCAAGAATGAGGATCATATGAAATAATTTCTGTGTGTTTTTGGGAAATTTGATGTCTCTCTTTAGCGTACTCCAGAGAAAGTAAAGATTTCCCAGCAGGAAACTCACCTTGATCAGGGATTTTGATGAATTCCTCCTGGCAGAATTCCTCGAGTTTCTTTTTCAGATCAGAGAGAGATTTCCTCACTCGATCAAATGAGAGATCTTTATTGATGGTGATGCTGCGTGAGTCCTCACGCCCAGAAGAGACACGGAGAGACTGGAAACTCTAAAGAGAGAAAGAAAAACATCATGGAGAAGGAGAAAGGTAGAGAAATATACATGTGAATAATCAGACAGGTGTGTGTGTGTGTGTGTGTGTGTGTATAGATCAGACAATCAGTGCACTTACATGGACAACAATAATCCACTCTTAATATAATTAAGACCATACTTTGATTAAGAAACTACCATGTAAACACCCTCCTTAATCTAATTAAGGTCATAATCGAAGCAAGCTCTAATCAAATTAAGATGTGTGGAGTACTCCTGTTTTAGTCACATTATGGACGTGTATTCAGAATCAAAAAAGGGTTTTACTGCCAAGTACAGTTTTTAGAACATACAAGGAATTTGTTTTGGTGTAGTTGGTGCATGTCACACGTTTTCTAAGTATTACAGACATGTAAACACCTTAATCACATTAAAATTGGGGCTAAAAAGTATTTGATCCCCTGCTGATTTTGTACGTTTGCCCACAGCTCTTTGGTCTTGGTGGAGAGTTTGGAATCTGAGTGTAACGGTCGCGTAAAGGGGTCGGATGCAATCGCTGGATTTTCAATGATTTATTATATCAACAATTCAAAGACTAAGACAAAAACACTAACCTACCTCAACACAGAAGCAATAAACTAGCACTAGGACTAATACATGAAAACACGGGCATGAAACAGAACACTGAGAGACATAGAACAGGAGTCTACACACAGAAACAGGAGTCTAAAAACAATTAACGAAAGACAAAGACTAAGTGCAAAACCCAACTATATATACACACCAGTGCTCATTAACCAAAACGTGAATCAGGTGCAGAAAAACATGTGACTTGCAGTGGCTGATGGGAAATGGAGTCCAGAGTCCTTAGAACCGTGACAGAACCCCCCCCCAAAGGCACTACTCCGGGGTGCCCAAACCGGGTCCCCACCCCCAGGCGGTCCAGGTCCATCGGGCAAAACGTGTCCAGAACAACCAGGAGACAGCACGATCCCCACAACGGCACCGGGAGGCAGAAGGACGAACATAGCATAGCAAGCAACGTCCATAGCAGAGCACAAAAGCAGTGCAAAATCCCAGAAAAGCACGAAGGCATTGAGACAGTCACAAGAGGCCAGGAAAGGAAAGCGATGTCCCCGGCCGCACGGGAAGGCAGGGTGAAGACCGCAGACAAACAGGCAGGCAGAGCGACGACCACAGCAGAGCAGAAGGGCAACACAACGTCCTCAGCCAAGCAAGCAGGCCGAGCGAAGTCCACATCTGCACAGGAAGGCCGCGCGAAGCCCACGTCCGTACGAGAAGGCAGAGCAACGATGTCCGCCGAGCAGAGAAACAGCGCGCAGTAACCAGGGGTGCAGGAAAACGAAGCGAGGTCAGTGAGGGGAGCGAGGTCCTCCGCGAGGTCCAAGGGAGGAACGAAGCTCTCCGCGGAGCAAGAGGGGGGAACGATGTCCTCCGTGGAGCAGGAAGGGGGAGCGACCCACTGAGCATAGCAAAGAAGGGGAGCGAAGTCTTCAGCGTAACAAAGAGGCAGAGAGACATCCACAGCGGAGCAGGATGGCGGACAGACGACCTCAGCCGAGCAGGATGGCAGAGCGACGGCCACAGCCGAGCAGGAGGGCAGAGCGACGTCCACAGCCGAGCAGGGAGGCAGAGAGACGACCTCAGCCGAGCAGAAAGGTAGAGTGAGAGACACAACAGGGGAGGGAGGGCGGGGGATGGCCTCAAGCCGGAGCTTCATGGCTGCCATGCTCACCTCTGGCTGTGGCGTCACGGCTGAGACCACCTCATAGGTCTCAGGCTGGAGCTCCGTGGCTGCCATGCTCACCTCTGGCTGAGGCATCGCGGCTGAGACCACCTCATAGGCCTCAGGCTGGGGCATTGCAGTCATCAGTGCTCCCCCCAACAAAATGTCCGGGTCAGCCGTCACCTCCTGGCTGGGCAGCGTGGCATAATTCACCTGCCGCAGAGAGCTCACACGCAGCGCATATTGCGCCCGCAGACGAGTAAGCCTATCCAGCTCCATCGGGACATACGCAAGTCCCCACTGCTAAATCGGTGAGCCATCCTCGCCGGTTTGCTTCAGCTGCTTTAGCAGGTCTACTTGAACCGCCAGTCGCTCCAGTGCGACGGAGATCTCCTCCGCTTCCGGGAAAAAAAAATCCGCTGCATCCATGTTAGCGGTCTTTCGTTCTGTAACGGTCGCGTAAAGCAGTCGGATGCAATCGTTGGATTTTCAATGATTTATTATATCAACACGCAGAAAAACATGTGACTTGCAGTGGCTGATGGGAAATGGAGTCCAGAGTCCTTAGAACCGTGACACTGAGTGATTGATTGCTTCTGTGGACAGGTGTCTTTTATACAGGTAACAAGCTGAGATTAGGAGGACTCCCTTTAAGAGTGTGCTCCTAATCTCAGCTCATTACCTGTATAAAAGACACCTGGGAGCCAGAAATCTTTCTGATTGAGACAGGGTCAAATACTTATTTCCCTCATTAAAATGCACATCAATTTATAACATTTTTACATGCGTTTTTCTGGATATTTTTTTTTGTTATTCTGTCTCTCACTGTTCAAATAAACCTACCATTAAAATTATAGACTGAAAATTTATTTGTTGGTGGGCAAACGTACAAAATCAACAGGGGATCAAAACTTTTTTGCCCCACTGTATGGGAGTTTTCACCACATTTTGCAACAGGACATCATCACACACAGCAGTTTTACGTTTTATGGCGGAACAAGAGAGTTCGGCCGCGTCGCAAATTGCACACTTTCCTACTATAGGCCTGTAGTGGGGAAAATACATGTATCTCGACTATGATATAGTGGTAGATATGCGATTTGGGACACACCCACGGCTTCAAGCAGTTGTCTATTCGGCTTCAAGCAGTTGTCTATTAGCACATATAGCATGACAAATAATTAACTGCACTTAAAGCGTTCGTAAAATAAATAAATAAATAAAAACACCCAGAACTGTATACGGGACCATAAAAAAGAGGAACGTATGTTGATACGAGAGATTCTGGAGGGACATCAGACGGCGTGGCACGGTGACGTAATGACGCGCGTGGGCTCTTACTCTAATTATGATCTATAACATGTAAAACGGGTACATGACAGGAGTATTCTAAAAGTGACTCATGTAAACACCTTAATCACATTATTATCTTAATCAGAGTAAGGTCAAGAATTAGATTACTGCTGTCCATGTAAACGTAGTCAGTGAGTGTTACCTGGAGGAAGTGGAGGTGATCATCTGTGTGGGAAAGTGGCTCCATCTCAGTGACTCTCCTCTGAAGATCAGCGATCTCCTGCTGCAGTTGCTCCAGGAGTCGTTCAGCTCGACTCAGTTCAGCCTTCTCCTGAGCTCTGATCAGCTCTGTCACCTCCGAGCGCCTTTTCTCCATGGAGCTGATCATCTCAGTAAAGATCCTCTCACTGTCCTCCACTGCTGTCTGTGCACTGAGCTGTTGGGACACACACACACACGCACACACACACACACACACACACAAAATGGTCAATGGTTCCCAAAGAGGGGTGCTGTGGTGAGCTAAAACAAAAAGTGTTCCATGTTTGATGCTTTGTGGCTCCTGCTTGGTTGGAATGAAAACCTGCACCCACACAGGCCCTCTCCTGATAAGATTGGACACCCCTGATCTAGTGTGTCATTATTGTGTTCACCTGTTCACGATGATATTTGTACAGTGTACCTTTTAATGTGACTGAGTGGCTACAGTTTATCACAATGTAATGATAAATTATTAGATTTACTTTACATCATGTAGATGTTATATACTTTTCAGTGTATAATATCCACATGATGAACTTATATACTCAGAAGTGCATTCCACTGTTAACAAGTTCCCAGAAAAGGAAAATTTAAAACATCATATTATGACTAGTTTCAAGTGTGTGTGTGTGTGTGTGTGTGTGTGTGTGTGTGTGTGTGTGTGTGTGTGTGT
>JAFFST010053886.1:124332-136923 GCA_022414735.1 Noturus placidus | reverse complement strand
ATGTTCCGAAACACTTAAGTGTGACAAACATGCAAAGGAACAGGAAATGAGGAAGGGGGCAAACACTTTTTCACACCACTGTATATATATATATCTTCAAGAGACGTCATCTACTTTGAAGATGCTAAAATACTCAATTATTTTGATTTATTTCTGATTTTTTAATCACGGCATTACTCCCATAGTTCCATTTGAGTTACTCTAGAGTTTCTATGACTTTATGATTATTCTAATATGTGGAGAAATAAAGAATGAGTGTGTCTACATTTTTGACCGGTTATGTAAATAATATTATTCTATTTTACTTAGTTATTTTACTGTGGTTTTTTATAATGCTGTGCATTCAGAGAAAATGAAGCAGACTATGCAGTGCAGTACATCATCCAGCTCCATGCTGGAGTGTGTTTGTTGCACTAGTATAGATTATTCATCCTTCCTCTAGTATTAAAGAGCTCTTTTGTTTTTGTTTGCATTTACCCGACAAACACCGTACTGGGACCCCGCCACAACTTCTTGTTACTAGGATACCAAACAGAGGTGCAGTGTACCACAGCAAGGGTCTATAACTCTTTTAGAGTTAAATATATTAATGGATTGTACACTTTATGGCACTGCTCACTACACACAAACGATCCAAAAGGAATTTGCAGTAATAAATAACGATTGCAGTAATAACTGTGGGGAAAAAATGCATAAATACAAAATCGTTTTAAACGTAAGAACTTTCTATGAAGTTTGGTGTTCGTCGATTAAGGCTTTTCCTAGTTTATTTGTAATTTGGTACTTTTAAAAAAGTAAACTTTAATAGCAAGTCATATACTAAATTGAAACAAATAATTTACTCTCTGGATGGGAGGGGCATACTCTCTCTCCCCTGTCAATCAGAATGATACCGGCCAATCAGATCATGTATGCGGAAGAGGGCGGATAGAGCTTCCTTCAGAGTGTGTTACGTTACCCTTGACAACATGGTTGTCAAAAATATATATTTGTACCAACTGTGAATATTTCTGTTAGATAGGTGGGGGGGGGGTTAGTCGGGGTTCAAATTAATCTTAATTTCTCACTGAAGAGCAGCTTCCTTTAATCCATAAAACAAGCTGGGCTTCATCCACCCTCACACTCTACAAATGAGCGGATATTTGTCAGGATATGAAGAAGCATGAAGAGGAAAGCTAACGAAGAATTTTCTCATTGACCCACGCTAAGCCTCTTCTGAATGTTCCCTCAAGAACTAAATGGCTCTTCACCTGAGAGGCATTACAGCATCGCGCTCTCTGATCCTGCCGTGCCTGTTCATGAAAAGAGAGAATCCTCGCCGATTCTTCTTGCCCGTCAACCGCGCACCAGTGAGAAATGGATCCAGTTTATTTTGGAGCTTGTAATATCTTCAGGGGTAAGTGCTCCCCGGAGGGGTAAGAGTGCTATATTAAAACTGTCCATCGTCAGGATGGTCACGTCTACAGCACCTTCATACAGCCTCCAGGCAAAGACACTGTGGAAAAGAGAGAATGCGGGTTGAGAGAGAGAAAGAAAAGTATTCGCAGGACAGTCAGATGTATCCATCACGATCAGTACAAAAAGCGAACTCGACAAGATAAACACAATGAAGGATTAAAATGTAATAACCAGCATGAGCATCAAATATTGAGTTGGATTTCTGGGCTGTAAAGCAAAAACCGTTTTCCAGTCCAGCAGGAACACAACAAAAACACAGTGAACTAAAATCACAGAATGAAAAGCGGATGAGGTTTTAATAGAAACATTGGAATGACAGCAGAATGCTGATTTTCATTACAGTAGGCTTTAGTCATGGGCGTAACCACGCATTCTTTGGGGGGGGGTCGTGTCCCCCCCAATGTTGAGGAAATACCAATCTGTCCACCTCAATATACAGTACAAAATATTTTCTATACGGCCTCCTTTAATGAACCCTGCCAACGGATCTGTCTTTTCTTCATCTATTCTATTTATTTATGTCTATTCCTTTTTAATATATTTCTGTTTGTTAAGGAAAATAGGTGTGTCCCCCTCCTCCAATTGTACACTTGGTTACGCCCACACTCAACACAAGTTTGATTATATATTTTATCAGCTCAGTCTGTACGAAATGGAGACAGCAGACAAGTGTAGAAAAGTGCAGCAGAACATATGAGCTTTTACTCAGACAGTAAGTAACTAGATACCTAAATAGTAGGTGACCTTATCTTAGAATAGAAGGCATCATACCATGGCTTGGTTTGTTCTTAACAACATCAATTAACTGTTGATATTTTCACACCCACGAAGTAGATTAGGCTAACGTCAGTTCCAGTTTTTGACCAATAACGTTATATTCACTTGCATATCCCTCCGCTGAGTTCATTGGACCCCCACAACCATACCATGGTTACGCCCTTGGCTTTAGTACAACATCTTTATTCACATCTACAAATCGGAAAGTGAGAAATGTGTAGTAGAAAATTTCTATCCTTATTGGAAAATGTGCTTGTTTCTTGGCATTTGACCAGTAAACATTTGGCATAAGACTGTTACCAATCTGCGGGGACTGTTAACACCTCTGTGTTTATTAAACTGCTTCTTTACCTAGCATGATCTTTGCAGGAAGACATGAAAGCAAGGTCAGAAATCAGTCAATATAAAAAAAAAATCGTTTTGGTAAAATATATTTATAGTTCCTTAAAATAGATGCAGGTGTCAAAGTATATTATGAGAAGAAACAATCCGTTTTGTCTGTTTTCTCGTCATTTCAGGCTTACCCGTCCCCACCTCCAACTCCACCTCAACCCACGCCCGAGTCTTTGACAGTGATGGCTTTAAAGGTGGCCTCAAAATAGGCACAAAAATTGTATATAAATTAAACATTAATTAAAGAATAATACATCATAAGAGCTATTCTTCTCCAGATCCTTTGAAACTTCTTTATTACAGCAACACCAAATTCCTAAAGCCAGGTATTTGTGCATTAGACATCAGCAGATACATATACAGTTGATAGAAAAAAGTCTACACACTCCTGTCACCCCTTGGGTAAGGGTCAATCAGTTTAGCACGTCTTGACTGAGCAATCTTTTGCCATTCTTCATTGCAAAAGCATTCTAACTCTGTCAAATTCTTGGGGCATATCCTGTCTACAGCTCTCTTCAGGTCACCCTAGAGATTTTAGATTGGATTTAGGTCTGGAGGTTATCTTCGGGTCATTGACATGCTAAATGGAGAAATTCCTCTCCATCTTAAGTGTTTTAGCAGAAGCTTCAAGGTTTTATGCCAAAATTAACTGATATTTGGAGCTATTCATTATTCCCTCCACCCTGATTTAAGCTCCAGTTCCATCCAGCTAAAGAAAAACAGCCCCAAAGTGTGATACCACAACCACCATGCTTCCCGTGGGGACGGTGTTCTTTTGGTAATATTTGGGGTCGTGGAGGTTGTGCCAAACATAACTTTTGGTTTTATAGCCAAAAAGTTCACTTTTGGTCTCATCCGACCATAACACATTATTCCACATGGTTTTGGGAGATTGGACATATTTATTTATTTCCATTTTGTTTAAAAAAAAAAGGCTTCCATCTTGACCCAAGTCCATAGCCCAGAGATATGAAAAATTTAGCAGATTATCATCACATGTAGGGAGAACCAATACTTACGAGAAATTGATGCAATTCTTTTAAAGTTGCTGTAGGTCTCTCAGCAGCCTCTCTGACCGGTTTTCTCCTGATCTTCTCTTCAATTTTAGAGGGGCGTCCTGTTCTTATTAGTGTCACTGTCGTGCCATATTTTCTCCACTTGTTGATTATTGTCTTTACAGTGTTCCATGGTATATCCAGTGCCTTGGAGATTGTTATAACCCTTTCCGGATTGATATTTTTCATCGATGAGATTACGTACCTGCTTTGTAAACTCTTTGAGGCCCCTGGCTTTTCCAGTTGGATGTTACCAAGAAGATGTCAGGAATATCCTATAGGAACAGCTATACTTTATTTGGGGGTTAATTGGTTACTTTAGTTAATGGCAGTTGTATACTAATTAGTATTTAACATGAGTTTGAATGTGATTGGTTGAATGAACACTGCCACATTCACGATTATAAAAGGGTGTGCACACGTATACAAGCTGGGTATTGGATGATTTTTGTTTTTCTTTTTTGTTTTCCTCAAAAAAAAACATTTCTGGGTTTTTATCACTTGAAATTTATATGTTGCAATTTCACAATAAAGGTGGACAAATAGTCAGTTCTGGCATGATTTAACTTAGTTTCATTTTCACAAAAACCTGCCATTTTAATAGAAGTGTGTAGCTACAGAATCTTCCAGAACACTGTAGCGAGTCCGCACCAACATTACCAGTTTTTGCAGCATGTTATTGTTTTGGGCAATTTTCCAATTGAGCAAGGCAATAGATGCGATTCTCATCCATTACTCTTGCAGCTGCCCTAAAAATGTCATCCCAGTGCTATCCTCTTTCCCCAGGGCCAGCCTTCCTCTCTTCTCTCGACTCAACTTTATTTATTTTTTACTGGTCTGTACTTCACCCATAATTATTGTGGATTCCTGGTCTTCAGTAGAACGACAATGCTGCATTCGACACCATGCCATTAATCATATACATGTCACCTTTACATTAACCATGGCTCTGTCGTTAACTTACTGTAGGCTACTTAGATCCGATGCTACGCTACACTATTTTAACCCATTTTCATGTCAACCACTTTTTTGTTTTATGTGCAACAAACAACCAGCCCCAGATTTGTGATTAAACGCTGCATGTCCTTGACACAACTGTAGTTAAGAGTGAGCAATGTGCTTGAAATGATCGCCGATTAATCTTATGGGAACGCAAATATGACATTTATTAAGAACAGTGACAAGCAAAAGTAACTGAGAGCTCGAGGAGAGTGTCTGGGGAACGAAACTGAACTAAGAAAAAACAACATTCAGTTGTGCCGTGAAATCGCTACGTGCTACGCTAGCTAGCTAACATTGCCAAATGCTGTTGGTGTTTCAGTAACTTGCTAGGTTTGTTACACTAACTCTCCAGCTATTATATATGTTTCTAGCTACATAATTAGTCTAGCAAAGCTGTCCATTACACATCAGGCTAAAGCAGCACTTATACAAGATATACAAGGTATTTGAAAAGAACCAATGGGAATTGTTTATGTTGAGCAAATACAGTATGTCGTTCTAAATATGTTCCAAAATCATTAACAACGTAATAGAGTGGCATTGTATGAGAGTGTGAGGGAAAAAACGTAGAGAATAACGTTGAACATGTAAATCATATGGCGTAAATAATAAATACAAAATAATATATGTGTAGTTTTAGACTCCTTGGTTCCTGGCTTTCCAGTACACTTTGTACGGAAATTCCCAAACATCCATCCATCCATCCATCCATCTTCAGCCGCTTACTCCTTTTCAGGGTCACGGGGAACCTGGAGCCTATCCCAGGAGGCATCGGGCACAAGGTGGGGTACACCCTGGACAGGGTGCCAGTCCATCGCTGGGCACAATCATATACACACTCACACACCCATTCATACACTACGGACACTTTAGACACACCAATCAGCCTACCATGCATGTCTTTGGACAGGGGGAGGAAACTGGAGTACCCGGCGTGTACGCCCGCAGCACGGGGAGAACATGTAAACTCCGCACACACATGGCCCTGGCAGGACTCGAACCCCGGACCCTGGAGGTGTGAGGCGAACGTGCTAAACACTAATCCAAAATTCACAAACATTGTGGGTTTAATCTCAGCTAGCTAATGGCTATCCTGTAAATGTTTCCACAGGCTATGAAATAATTGGCAGACTTGTTATCATGCGGTTTGCTTTTGAAGTGTTTAAAACTTTAGACATTGGGTAAAAAATAAACGTTATGTAAATGTAAAACATGCCATAATTACACATAAATTCATCGCACCACTGAACAACAACACAACGCTTGGCTAGTTTAGACGAGATATGTGAACGTACTGTATGTGTGTGTGTGTGTGTGTGTGTGTTAGAGGAAGTGCTGAAATATTGATTACACAGCCGTTCCTCGTAGTTTGTGTTTCTCACCTGCACACTCGGTCTGTCCGGAGTGACATTCTGCTAGAAGTTAATACCACTCAGGATTGCCAAGATGTAAGCCTCTGCTCCTTCTCATTATTCAACTCGAACTGGTCTCCCTGTTACTCTTAGACACACTTTCTGGAACTCTTTCTCCTTTCATTAACTGCCCCAGCCTCACATCTCGTGGCTGTCAGTAGGGCCACATTTGCACGCTGTGTAATTCCAGAGCGTTGTGCAGCCCGGGGAGCGTGTGGAGGCACAAGCTTTCCTCAAGCTCTGCTGCTAATCAGGTTTCTGTGCCTTAAACTCTGCAGGATTCAGACCAATTTGTCTTGCACAGCTTGAGATCATTGTTTCGATCCGCTCGCTGGGGAATGAATCAACCTTGCCTGAGGTTTTACATTTAAAAGGTCCAAATCCCAACTAGTTAAGGTGTTTTGTATTAGCGTTTGTGTTGCATTCAACTCACTGCAATTGTTATAATGTGCAAGGATGACTGGCTTCTCGTCGTATATTGCTGAGTCACCAATTTGTAAGCTTGTCTCTCGCCGAGTAGCTTTATTTATTTTTTCGCTGCAGTGCTTGGGTGTGTGTGTGTGTGTGTGTGTGTGTGTGTGTGTGTGTGTGTGTGTGCACGCGCTGTGCATGCAGCCGTAACCTCTCGCCTCTCGTAACCTCTTGGCTGCATTCATAAGTCATTCAAATCCCTCAGTCTCTGTGAACGTATGGTAATCATGTCTCTATATGAAAGGACTGGGTGAATACACTTTTCCTCATTTATTCACAATTACTCTGCATTAGTCATGCTACATGTATCATAATCACCAAACTGTCACAATAATGGTTCTTGCGTGCATGTCTTCGATAGCATTAATTGGCCATCTGTTGAATATAGAGTTCAGATTATGACTAAATGGGAAGACAAAAATACTCCCATAAATCACAATAATGACACTTGTGATGTGTAATCAATAGTAATAGCTGACGGTCACGCGATAACCAGGAGAAAGAAAAAAAGCCGTAATGCTTTCCAGTAATACCTCCATTATGGCTTGTAATAGACGATTATTGTTAGAATTGACTAACGAGACCATTTTGCAGGTGCTGTATGTTCTCAAAATATACTGAAATCTTTATACAGCAGTGCTGTTAAATTCTCCATTCTGATTGGTCAGAAGGTGTTGAGAATTAAGGAACTTGTTTTGTAAACATGAAATGTAACTATAATAGGAAAATAATCAACTTCAGGTTAGTAATAGTAACTCCAACCTAAGTGTTTTCCAGTTTGATTCAAACCGAATAAGCACTGTCTGTGTGAAAGCAGCCTCAAATCCGCATTTAGACTTTAAGAACCAGAGTCTTGAGGTACCTTATGATGATACATTTGGATTATTTGTACTTTGAGGAATGTACTTGTGCAGTACCTTTGTTTCTTAAATTATGAACGTCATCATTCACCTCACATCAACTGATTAGTACAGAGAAGCTTGGGTGATATAGTGGTTATTATTTAATATGGCTTGCTACAAACTAATATCCATTTCAAATGAATCAATCAAAAGTGGACAGCCTAAACACACAGCCTGGCATTTACACCTGGCAACTCCAGTGACCACTTGTGATCTGATTGGTGGAAAAGGGTGTTATTACATAATCTGCTGCATTTGTATTCAAGCAGAAATGTCCAGAAGATCCTATCTCATGTACCTGTATATGCTGTTTCAAACACTTGCAGTAGATTGCATGATCTGCTAACCTAACTTCGCAGAAATGAACAGGAGATGAGACAACGAATGAAACTGCAGAAAGCAACTGCTTTTGTCTCTGCTGTTATTGCATCACCTTTATCCATTAGTCTAGTGGTGGAGGACGCTTCCATTCAGTCGGTCTTGCAATGATTATGTACAGATGTGGCCATTGAAAATGCAGAGGAATATTGATCAATATTATTTGAACCATTCGACCACACATTCCATTTTTTATTGTATTGTGCTCAGCTACAGTATGTTGTTCCATGCGCCACCTGGAGGTTATTGCGTGAAGCACAACGAATGAATTTAAATTCTAAGAACCGTGCTTGCAGGGTACCGCGTGATCACACGTGACGAATCACATGACACCGTGTGAAACAACACGCATTCTTAAAGGCCACATCTGTACTATATTTTCCACCTAGAGCAATGACTCAAGGTCGATTAAGAGGCCCTTTGTCACTGTCCGGGACACCTCGAGACACTTTTGCATTCACATTAAAAATGTTATGTGGTCATATGTATCCCAGATGACCTCTGAAGATGGGTTGAGTGATCGGATCACAATGCGTCTTCAAGACACAACTTTATGCAACACTGTCCACTTACGATCAAATCACGCAGGATGCCAGGATGTTCATGCCAGCTCTGAACTAGACCTATGTACTCAGGGCCAAGTCATGGACCTAAATTGAGTAACTTGAGCCCAGGTCTTAATATGGTGTGGAACATCATACTTCCTATATTAACATCCAGTTAATTATTTTTGTGCTAACGGGTGAAAATAGTTGAATACGCTTTGAGAATCATATCTTTATTCTATGTCTTAACAATGTCTTTATTCCCAGACAGACGTGTAATATTATATATCTTCTCCATGTGTAGGTTTCTGTGACCACGATGGGTTAACTCCACTGATTTCCCTTTTGCAGTCATTTTTAATGTCAAATACAATACTTTCCAAAGGGTGTAGTCATTTTGTGACTAACAAACGCATAGATCTTGAGAAATTTTAATCGTGGCATCAATATGTTCCTTTAAAAATAGCCACCATGTCACTCTGACATGCTCCATAGCTTTGTATGAGGATAAACAATTACATAAACAATACTCGTATAGTGATCTTGAAATATTTCTATACATGCTGCTGAGCTGGCTTTGCCCTTTTGGTAGCAATTATCCATTTTTCTTTTCCCTCCTCAGGGTCCAGTAGCATTAATGGGAATAAAGTCATATGTCATGGGTGTCATTTCCACACAGATTTCCTTCGCTAACCTTTCATGCTTGGTGTTAATTCACCATTTTTATTTTGACATTGTCCATATTGATAGGCATTGATTCAAGTTCAAATTATACGCTCTGAATTAGCTTCTAATTAGCCTTTCCGTGCCACCCAGGCATTTAAGAAATTGGGCCATGGTTAATTCCTAACATTCACCATTAATGAACTAAAATCCAGTTAATGAGCCTTCGCATAATGTTCAATAAGGCTTAGAGAAATAGTGATAAGTGATGGCTGTGATTCCCCTCCCTCATTATCTTCAAACCAAAGTGTAAAACTTCATCTGTAACGTAGTAAAAATTTTATCGCTCACATATCAATCTCACAACATTTAGCTCTGCCCCGTTTGCCTCATCTGATAAATTCACTTATCGGATGTGGAATAAGATGTGTGTTAGAAGCGCATTTGAGTTGATCAGCTCAAAAATCTGAGGCAGAAAAATTAAATCAGAAGTCGCATTTAATCCTGAGAGAGAAAAGGGGAAGAAAAAACATCAGTGTGTCATCAGGTCTGACAAAAATAAGACTGCAGAAGATAAGAGCAGACCAAATGACAGAAATACAGTAAGAATGCTACACATGCCAGATGTCGTATTCATTACTGAGACTATACAAGTACAGCAACACACATTCATACTTGCATTGCTGTACAACTGAAGGCTGAAAGTTCTCCTGAGCATGCAGGGAATTTAAAGGGCATTGATTTTCAAACAACATTTTTGAAAAAAAAAAAAAAAGTCTGAAGAATGGTGCATTAAGTAAGAAATAATGTAAGTCTTGCTGTCACATTGGTGTAATACGTGGGAAATAAATCAATGACGGGGTGGTGTGATGACGGGATGTCAAAAAATTTCCAAAAGTTGATTATTTTCAAATAACAGCAATTCCTGGTTTAATCCTCTAATACAACAGCAACTCATCGAAGATTATGATAGATTCTTTTTTTAATTAACAAAGGAATAACGCTGTACTTTTTATCCAATTATAGTTATCCATTTTATGTTGTGGAACATACGCAAAAGCAAGCTTGTTCCTGTTATCACTTACATTATAACAGCTATAAATCAGTCCTTAAATGAACGCAAAAAAATTAATTCCATCATACTGCGCAATATTCGGAGTTAGGAATTTTTCTAAATTGCGAAATTCCAACACGTTTCACGTGACATAATCATGACTAGCATTCGGCCAAAGCCGTCTTCGACTCACGTGCAAACGTCACTGCGAAAGACAGCGCAAAACTATTTCCTGCAATGGTGAGTTCGCCTGTTTAAGTCATTCTTCACAAATAAAGTAAAAAATTACATCGCAATTTTTTTTAAAAAGCCGCAGTGAAATCGAGCATTGTTGGCTGCAACAATCCCACAAAAAAAATTGTATGGACTCATAAATAGTCGCTCATATTCTAGGCTCTGTGATTGTTACAAATACTGGAGACTCCTTCTTAAAATCTCTTTATATATAGCCATTGTCCTAGAAAATCTGTTAGTCTATGTTAGTTGTTACTATAGAAACGTTAACATTTTAGAACGAGTGCATTAATATTATCTTGTGATTTGCCTCACAGCTTGAACTATTGTCAGAGCTGCTGATATAGAAAATTCATCCATAACTTCTTTACCAACCAGAATGGAGAATTCAACAGTGCTGTGTTTTAACTCAGTGGTTTCAAAGGGGGCGCCTGGGAGGCCTCAACAATTTGGTCTGAAAAAAAATTCTCATACTAAGACAACCACACACACACAATCAATTCCTAATGTAATGTAATGTAAAAATGTAAGATGTCATTATTAATTTTTTAAAAAAAAGGATATATATTCAGAAGTCTGTATTTTTAATGTGTTTTAAAGACACTCACAAAAGGGGGGCCTCAGTCAAATGTTAATGCCGTTTGGGGGGGCCAAGCTATACATTATGTGGAGTCAGAAGTCAGAACACTACCTGGAAATGGGATGATGAATAACATATGACAGACTCATGCCTCTTTGTAGTGCCTGATTTGAAACTTTTGAGGATGAATTTCTTCCACGGGTTTTAATCAAAATTTACAGAATGTGTCATTTATGAGTGAATGTAGCAGAACCACACAGAAGATGCAGCTGATAAGTGTACTCGAGGAAAGCACAGGATTTGGTATATAAATTCGGAACATTTGAGAGAAAGGTTTGCTGTTAGTGTCCTGAGTTATCAGGGTAAAAACATTATAACTTGTTCCTCATGGTTTAAAACCAGAATTGGCATGAAGTTTGGTCCCTATTAAAAAAAATTAACACTGAACACACACACACACACACACACACACACACACATAATCACACATTGCCTTATGGGCTTAAGTCAAACCAGTTACGGTCCCTGTCACAACACATTCAGATAAAGAGTCACATGACTTGTTTAAGACGCTTGTTAAAAATGACTTATGAAGACTTAGAGGTGTGTTTATACAGTGTGTGTGTGTGTGTGTGTGTGTGTGTGTGTGTGTGTGTGTGTGTGTGTTTACTGCTGTGAATTGTTAGGACCAAAATGTCCTCTAGGTAAACCTGAAAAACATTTTGGGCACCCTATCTTTTCAGGACCAACATAGATTGCTGACGTTTATTTTAATAATAGCTATGTGCAAAACTAAAAGAGGTTTCTGACATTAAGATTAAGGTTACATTTATGGTTAATTGCTGAAAAAGTCTTATTACATACAGGAGGTTACAGTACATATATACAATATGTACAGTACGTTACAGAGTATATGTAACATTAAGTCCCCAAATGTCACCAAAATAAAAACATCTCTCTGGTTCACTCTATTGCAGATTTTATTTAAATAACTAAAAGAACCAAAATATTTTCCTTTGGGTTACTGAGGTTAAGGGTAGGGTTACATTTATGTGTAGCATACCATTAATTAGCTGCAATAATAATTATGTCCTCACAAGGAAGGTCCTCACAAGGTAAGTCAAACAAGTGTGTGTGTGTGTGTGTGTGTGTGTGTGTGTGTGTGTGTGTGTGTGTGTGTGTGTGTGTGTTTCATATCTCTCCCTCAAGCTTTTTTTCTGTTCATTCACACACGTGTTCAACTAAAGCTGTGCGACAGCGTGGGTCTCCCCTCTCCTCGCTAGTGCACAGCGAGATGAGTGGAGCTAATGCATCTAAAACAATAACGGATAATTTCCTCCAATTTCAAGCCGATCCCGCAGCTGAGTATCTTTCTTTTAAGCTTCGCTATTCCCCAGTGTGATCCACAACATACTTTAAACAAGGACAGTTATGGAATTTGAGAGCGGTGCTTACTGAGAGGACCTATTGAATTGAAAAGTGTGTGTGTGTGAGAGAAAGCATATTTCAAAATCAGGATTGAATGATAACTTTCTCACACTGGTTTTGTTTTGGTATTGCTTACAAAGACCTGGTTGGATTGGTGATTTGACATTTTAGATGTGTATATATATATATATATATATATATATATATATATATATATATATATACACACACACTATATA
>JAFFST010053886.1:90818-116661 GCA_022414735.1 Noturus placidus | reverse complement strand
TTGAGGCCTGAAACGTGGCAAAAGGTCAAACAGTTCAAGGGGGCCGAATACTTTCGCAAGGCACTGTATATATATATATATTTATTTTTTTTGAATGGCGATCTTTTTGGTGTCCCAAAAGTCTCTGTACATAGGGACGTACATAGGGACGTCTGTTGTACCTTCGTCAGTGGATGTTCGTGGATGTCCACTTCTCAGTTGGTCTGCAAAACTTCCAGTCTTTTTGAATTTGAAATTCAGTGTACTATACATGTATATGTGACAGATAAAGGCTTTGTTCTTTCTTCTTTTAGTTCCTTGTCCAAAGACATTTTGGTAAATGGTCTGCACTTATTTAGTGCTTTTTTAACCTTGGCAGTTCCGAAGTGCTTTACACTCGTTCTCATTCACCCATTCACACATACACACTCACACACCAATGGTAGCAGAGCTGCCATGCAAGGTACTAACTTGCCATTGGGAGGAACTTAAGGTTCAGTGTCTTTCCCATGGACACGTTGGTATGTGGAGTCACGTTGGCCGGGAATCGAACCTCCAACCCTACGATTAGTAGACAACCCGCTCTATCACCTGAACCACAGCCGCCCATTTTGAGGGAAAAAGATGATGTTGTAAATAATCCATCTCATTCATATTCATTACACCCGTACCATGTCAGTCACAGCTGATATCAGTCCAAATGAAGATCAAATCTACAAGGCGTCACACTGTGTAATCACCTGACACGACGATCAGGGATCTACAGTCTGGTCTAGAATGAAATTAAGCTGATACAAATCCCAACTTCAAACCAACCAAAGCCAAAGACAACAACACCCTCAACTTGAAATTCCTACTCTAGAACACGAGGTAGTCATCTCAACTTTGGGTTCCTTCCCCGTTTACAGAGTGACAATAAGTCAACATGGACACTCTCACTTCACCAGATATAAACAATGTAGCACTTCTTACCTTTAAATGAGTTATTCTGTATAGAATCGTTTCCGATCAATCATCTTGCAGACATATTCACTCAATAAATCAATAACACTGACTACACAGATTGCTGTTTGAGAAGGAAATATACATCCCTCTTTACAGTTAGCCGGCTAGCAAACTTGCTACTGATGAAAGACGCAGATGGAGGCGTCCATGTTGATTTTTCTTTCCACTTCGTGTGTCAAATGGTCAAAAATGACATAATTTCAACCTGTGAATTAGAAATTACAAGGTTAGTCTTGTTTCTCGCTTCTTCATACCATTCTGTAAAGGTGTTAACCTCAAATAATCTGATGTAAATTAGCCTTTCTTAGATCTTCTACCTCGTGAAATAATGGCTCAAACCCTTGTGTAGTACTTTAAAGTAATAAATCAGGAATAGCCTCAAAATTTGACATGTAGTGCTTTACATCTCATACCATTCTATAGTGCACTAATATAGGAAGTTGGAAAGCATTTGAGATTCAGCCAGTGTACATACAGCGATGATCCTCACCAGAGAATATAAACCAGGGAATCAAGAGTACCTATCACAATTGAGCAAGTCCAAAATAAAGCCCAGAGCCTTTATTTGATGATTGATTTATGGCCAGGTTGTTTTTTTTTTTTCTGAGGCCCATTTCCTGAATGCTTCCACTCATGAAACATTTAAAAGCTGCCTGATGCAAATGAAAGCTTGGCAGGGTTCCAGCGATTGAAAGTTTATATTTATGCTTGTCAGTGTTTGTAAAAGGAGTGTGCACTGTGAGTCTTTTTAAATGTTTCTGCGTTCAAGCTAAAAGCGAATATTTGCATGTTTCCTTATTGCTGTCTGGAGGGAAGCCAAGCTATGACTATCTCTATGGGCTACGGCTAATGACAGAAAGAACGAAAAATAACAATATTTGCATTTACTGAAGTGGTAAACACTATAACGCTTCATTTGGTAAACTGTCTCATTTTAGTAACACGTTACTACATGCTGTTACTTTATGATGAGATGCGTATGGTGTGCATTTTGGATGTGTCAGGGCTTGTATAGGATAAATCAACGCTAATCAGATGAGGCTGTGTTCAAGATTTTTTTGGGGGGGAGGGGGTGTTTGGTCAGGTTAGACCTTTTTAAGCCACAAACTTCTTTTTCATGCTTTTTTTTATTCTTGGCTCATCCTCTCAGCATCGACATGCTGTCGTGTGCATTATGCTAATTTCCTGCAGCCGTGGCAGCCTCCCCGATCCTCATCGATGACAGGATGTGATGGTCTGCGTTTTGATTAATCGTGGTGGTTTAGGACTCGTGCCAGCTGAATCACAGCGAGGATGCTTGTAGTGTAATAACCGGCAGCGGCCCTGATCTAAAGGTTAAATACCAATTTAGAAATAATATAGGGCCAAGGAGGGAGGACTAAAAGAAGTGTAGCGAGTGTGTAAGTGTAATGGGGCATGGGGTCTTATTTAGGACAACAAGCGGACCGCGCTAATGCACAGAGGACAGAGAACGCAAGATATACCACACATATCAGAGCCAAAATCTGCAGGAAATGAACTTGATATAAATCTTTGATTAATTTCATTTCAACTAAATGTGTATATCTAAATTATGCAAAGGAAATAACTGAAAGGTAAAACTTTTGAAATGAGACACATTCTTTAAAGCTTCATACCGCAGCATTTATTGAATTCTCAAAGGTGATTGGTCAGAAGCTCTGAGAGTAGTGCGGTTGCAAATCACAGGTTTCGGTTAATGCACTTGTTCGAGTATGTTATTATTTCTTTGTACCACATCACTGTTAAATTCTCGATTCTGATTGGCTGACAGACGTTCTGAATCATGCAATTATTTTTCAGTAAATGCATGGCTAAAGCTGTTCCAGTCAGGTCTTGACCGTATTACAATTCCATATGACTTGAGCCATTGATATACAGTTATATGAGAGAGAGAGAAAGAAAAAAGTAAGAGAGCGCATGAGAGAGCGTGTGTGATAAGCCGGTGAACAAGTATCAATATTTATTTATTTATTCGTTGTGTTCTCTGCAGTAAATTAAAAACCCCGAAAAACCCTGAATCTCTGTAACCATCTCGGGGTGTGCATTATTTTCTAATCATTTAATGGCCCGTCGTCTATTATTTCTTATTGTCACATCTGGACCCAAGGGAGGAAGCAGGCGCAGACTTGAGTTTAAACATTTATTGAAAGTTAGAACAAACAAACAAACAAAGACACTAAGACTAGTATACCTAAACACCGTGGCAGTAAACTAACACTAAGGCTACAAAACAAACCAAACACTGCGACACAGAAACGTGAGTCTAAACACAGTCCACGTGTTGAGAACTGTCATGCACTCTGCCTCCGGCAGAGCAAAGGTGCAGTGTCTGCACCCGGCCTCCAGGGTGCGCTATGACCAGCAAAGGTGCAGTGCCCGCATACAGCCACCAGGGGGGAACCGTGATAGATCCCCTCCCCCAAGGGTGCTCCTCCAGGCGAGCCACGAAACACTGTTGGCGGACCTGGTTCCCTGGGCAGAATGTCCAAGCAGAACCCGGGGACCAAGGCTGAGCACCGGCGTCCTCGGCGGAACAGAGAAGCTGAGCGACGGCATCCTCGGCTGAGCAGAGAGGCTGAGCGATGGCGTTCTTGGCGGAACAAAGAGGCTACACAACATCCTCAGTGGAGCAGGAAGGCTGAGCAAAGTCCACAGCTGCACAGGAAGGCCGCGCGAAGTCCACATCCGAACACGAAGGCCGAGCGACGACTTCTGCCGAGCAGGGAAACAGCGTGCAGTAACCAGCGGTGCAGGAAAGCGAAGCGAGATCCCCTGCGAGGCCCGTGAGGGGAGCGAGGTCCTCCGCGAGATGCAAGGGAGTCAGGCTGGAGCTCTGCAGCTGCCATGCTCACCTCTGGCTATGGCGCCATGGCTGAGACCTCCTCATAGGTCTCAGGCTGGAGCTCTGCTGTCATCAGTGCCCCCCCCAAAAAAATTTCTGGGTCAGCCGTCACCTCCGGGTTGGGATGCGTGGCATAATTCACCTGCCGCGGTGGGCTTTCAGGCAGCGCCTGTTGTAACTGCAGGCGCGTGAGCCTAGCCAGTTCCACCTCGACATATGCCAGGAACTACGTGCATATCGCCGTGGCTTCTAGGCCGGCTTGCTTCAGCTTCCCTAGCTGTGCAACTTGTTCAGTCAGTCATTTCAGTGCGACGGAATATCGTGTACCGGGCTTCAGAGGAAAAAAATCCGCTGCATCCATGATAAAGGTCTTTTGTTCTCTCAAATCTGGACGCAAGGGAGGAAGCAGGCACAGACTTGAGTTTAAACATTTATTGAAAGGCAGAACAAACAAACAAACAAAACAAAGACCAGTACACGTAAACACCGTGGCAGTAAACTAACACTAAGGCTACAAAACAAACAAAACACTGTGACACAGAAACGTGAGTCTAAACACAGTCCACGTGTTGAGAACTGTCATGCACTCTGCTTCGGGCAGAGCAACGTTGCAGTGCCTGCACACAGACACCAGAGGGCGCCATGACCGGCAAAGGTGCAGTGTCCGCGTACAGCCACCAGGGGGGAACCGTGACACTTATACAGAAAGTCGTTCGCAGTATGATGAATACTACTCAAAATCTACAGGTAATAATAAATGGGTTAAAATGTGTTGTTTACCAACAAAAAAAAATATAAAACTGTTGATATTGTAAAGTTTTCTGTGAGGAGTTCATTTAGCATTTTTGGAAGGAGTCTCCAGTGTCAGCACTTTGTAACAGTCATGGGACAAATGTAAAGTGTAAATGCAAAATGTAAAATATGATGTTATATTTAAACTCAATGGTTTACGGCTCTGGGTTACTGATCGGAAGGTCAGGTGTTCAAGCTCCAGCACTGCCAAGCTGCCACTGTTGGGCGCTTGAGCACGGCCCTTCACCCACTCTGCTCCAGGGGGCGCTGTATCATGGCTGACCGTGTACTCTGACCCCAACTTCCTAACATGCTGGGGTATGCGAAGATAAGTACTTCACTGTTCTGTAATGTATATGTGACAAATAAAGGTTTTGGGTTGGTAGCAGTAATGCTGCCATATGTCAGGAATCAGCTGTTGATTAATTTCCTACAATACAACAGTGTTTTATTCCATGTTCCACATGCAGCAGCTCCAGACTGCCACAGCATGTCATCATCAGCTTTTCACCATTTGTCTCTCTTCATTTTTGGTGTACCTTGTACGAATGAAACACAGCCTCCATAACACGCCTTATCTTTTCATCTTTCTCATCCCCTTCTCCCTGTAAGCACTGTGAAGGCGAGGGCATAAAGGACACGGACACAGATGGGCAGCGGAGCCCCCAGAGACATGACTCAGATCTTGAGGAGCTGCACAGGAATGAGGAATGAGCGCTTCATGAGTGTGTATGTGTGTGGTGTGTGTGGTGTTTGCAAATGAGCTGATACATGCCTATCAAGGCCACCGAAAAGGGCTTCCTGGCTGTTGAATTATGAATGACTTTTGTTTCTGTTTCTCTGTCCATCTTGCGCTCTGCGTTTTGTTTTTTGTTTTTTGTCTCTCAGGGATTCAGATTTATCCACATATGAAAGGCAGACTTTAGTCCAACCTGGCAAACAGAGGGGTAGGGGATTGCTTTAAGTTAGTCTCATACAGGGAAGCAAAAGTGGCTGTGTAATGCCTGGTTTATGCTACGTGCTAGGGCAAATTGCTCAAAGCCCAGAACATTTATGTTACCTGTCTATCAAACAAGTGGAGAGGCGAAGTAAATAGCAAGAAATAGCTGGTGAAAGACAACAATTTGGTGTTGTCTGTTCACAAAAAAATGCTGTCTTTTTGACAAAGATGAGAATCCCTATTTCCTCAATTTAGGAAGATAAACCGTTGTACCATATAATTGGAATTTTTTGTATACCGTATTATAATTTTACAAATTTGAACGTCACATTTGTGAATGCTATTTATTTAAAACGGGACACTCGTCTTTGACTTGTTTGAACACATCAGTATATGCTATAGAATGAATATCTTATTAGTATTTGATGTATTTAATGTTCTCATTTTTGTTTTCACCGTATTTATTTTGACTACCTACTGTACATGTGCTTTAGGCCTGGTTTATAGTCTCGTGAATGTGACACATCACTCAGACATCAGCCCCGCTTCCTGGTTGAAAACATATAGCAGGATCCTACAGTGGCCAAGTCAATGGCAAGTCATGGCCATGTCAATGTCCTGAACTGAATCCAGTAGAAATGTTGTAGAAGGACCTGAAGCAAGCAGTTCATGTGAGGAAACATCCCAGAGTTTAAGTTGTTCTGTACTGAGGAACGGGCTAAAATTCAACAATTACCCCAAATGTTTATCTGCAGTTATTATTGCACAAGGACGTCAACACTAGATACTGAAACATTGATTATTTTCCAATAACAGCATATTTGTTGTGTTATGTTTCAATTCAAAGGGTGTTTGAGTCATTTCCTGTAAACTCACTGTGACAGAGCATTTAACAGCAGTGAGATTTGTAATTTCACAATGGGAATGTTACTCCTGTCCACATCTCTCTCTAGCTATCTCTCTCTCTCTCTCTCTCTCTCTCTCTTTCTCTCTCTCTCTCTCTTTCTCTCTCTCTCTCTCTTTCTTTCTCTCTCTCTCTCTCTTTCTTTCTCTCTCTTTTTCTCTTTCTCTCTCTCTCTCTCTCTCTCTCTCTTTCTTTCTCTTTCTTTCTCTCTCGCTCTCTCTCTCTCTCTCTCTCGCTCTCTCTTATCAACAGCCCTGAAAATGATGCAACGGCGAGTAACTCCGTGGGTTTTCTTTTGGATACACTGGCATTCAAAGCAACACCCTGGGACTGGTGGACCAAAAAAAAAAGACAAAAAAACACCTTCAAGCTGGTAAATAAAATCTGAAACATTTGGCTGTAAAATGCAAGCTTACCCTTAAATTCATTGAACGAGCCAGAAGTGAGCTTTATAAACGTCTAATTGGGAATATATCACAATACGATATGATACAATAAAGCTCCATTCGTTTGGTTAAATGACAATTTACAGATGCATTTTAACCTTTCGCTGAAATGTGTGTGAGCCCCCGAGTACACTCAAAACAACGGAATTAGCTGGAATCGTGATAGTCGGCATGATATTTTCAAAGGTCACGGTGTATTTTGTTCGCCCGGTTGTTTTCATCGCTTCATCAATAAAAAGGTTGCACTTGTCAGCGATAGCAAATCAGCTGATGGATCAGCAGGCGGAGTGCCATTTGGCTTTCACTCAATCAGCAACGTTGGAATGAAGTCCCCGGTCAACGCACTGCCTGATCCACGCAGCAAATTATCCTCCGCACCAGACCAGCCGACACGGTCTAACAAAGCTCGGCTGTCAATCATGTCTGCGGATAGAATGTTCCGGAAAGTTTCTCGAGAGCAGTAGAATGGGAGGTAGTGAGAATGTGAGAATTGCCGATTATGAAAATGGAAACTCAGAGTTGCAAATCGCTTGTCATTTCCAAAAAGGTGAGCAGAGAGTAATTCAGCCGTTCAGAGCAAGAACAAAAGCCGTTCATCCACTGGCCCAATTTTCATCCCCGCTCTATGTGGTGTTCTGTAGTGTCTCGCTGTGTCAAATGTCAACATGTTAAAATCACAACGCTGTTATGAGAGTCAAGTGTCCCTGTGGCTGGTCTGGCCTGCACTTCAATCTCTCACTTGTCCAATCATTAACTTTTTTATAGACCTTTGGGGTTCTGAGCAGATATTATAGATATTATAGCATAATTAAAAGCATGGGCATAACCACGCACTCTTTGGGGGGGTCATGACCCCCCCAATGTTGAGGAAATACCACTCTGTCCCCCCCAATATACAGGAGAAAATATTCTCTATATGTTCCGCATTAAATTTCCCTGCCAACGGATCTGTCTTTTCTTCATCTATTCTATTTATTTACTTATATTCGTTTTTAATATATTCACGTTTGTTACAGAAAATATGCCCCCCCACCTCCAATTGTACACTTGGTTTGGCCCAGACTCAACGCAAGTTCGGTGATGTATTTTAGCAGTTTCCCCATGCTGTGGGAGCTTCTATCACTCAGAAACCACGTGATTTCAAACAGTAATCCTAAACCTATGTTCTATATATACAAAATTTCATTAGCAAATTTTGGAAGTTTGGCTGCGCGGGGTTAGCGCTTGGACCCCCCCAATGTCCATAACATGGTTACGCCCTTGATTAGAAGTGCTCAACTATGCACATGCACAGCTTAAATGGAGGAGTGATTGGCAACCTTGGCTGTGCTCTCGATTGCTCCTTTGTATTTTCTCAAACGGTTAAATATTTAAAGAATCGTGTCGTGTGCCGCAATTAAACACACAAAGTCGACGTGTCTCGTGGTTGATCGTTCCTGCTGTGAGAGAGCCGCATGGTGGGGTTCCACGTATTTCAATTTTAAATGAGATGTGTCTGGTATGTCTGCGTTGTACTTTACTCATTTGTTACCACTCGATAAACTCCAGAGAACCTCCTACTTTCATGACGAGCATTGTTCTTGATCCTGGGTTTCGATTTGTAGCTGAAAACTGATGTGATGTTCTGTGAGAAGGCGCTATAAATCTCTATCTCTCACTGGTGAGTTATTGTAATGAGCAGTTCTGACCCCATATGTTAAGATAAGATAAGATATGATCAACTTTATTGATCTCCATTGTTACAACAGCTCAATTACACACAAAAAAAACAGACAGGAATAGGAATTTAATCGGAATAGAATTGAAAAAAAAAATAATGATAATATGAACACCTCAGTGTATGTACAGATGAAGGTTGCAGACCTTCAGCACCACATTTCATCCAGTAAAGAGATTGATGTGGCATGTGGTACATGTTGAACATGTTTGAACCTACATCAATAATGACATCGATGATTCTTGAATATTATACACGTCAGCTTTTCTCCTAATTCTGGCACTAGCGAAGCAGTTATTTGTATGAGATGATGAGTTGCGCAGATTCTCAATGCCGAATCTAGCGTGACTAGCATGCTCTCGTTTTCCAGTCTGTGTTGATTGATTTCTGTTTTCTTATTAACAGACGATCTCTGATGAACACGGGTAACCATGAGGAGCGGATTATATACTGTACGTGTGAAAGGTCGTGGAGGTGTGTGGAAGGACACATAGGACCAAAACCTGTGACTACACAGTGTAAAGTTAGAGAAAAAGTATCTGATACACATGTAAGATCATTAACGAGCATGTCATGGATAATTAGTGATGGAATGTTACTGGCTTATAATAGCTTTCCCGTCCATAGAGATATGATCATAAGGATCTACTGTATCTCAGAACGCGAAACGAGACGAACCTTGAGGCAGATAAGCTACAGCTGCAGAAGACACGTTTGGTTCCAGGCATACTGTTAACACGGTTTATCACAATATTATATAAACAAATTGATTAACCTTTAAAAGGTCCTATCTATCCATTCTGTAATATTAAAATATCGATTCATGAAGCTGTAGTCATACTTTTAAGCAATATGTTGATGCATCGCAGTGTTTATCATGTGGTCTCAGTGTGCTTTCTGTTGAGGGAAAGATACGACGAACAAAAGCGATTCCCATTCGCTCTTCTCGGCTGCAGTTGCTGGTTTTATGGACACTGTACACATGCATCCATCAGAAACACACACGTCTCTGTCTCACACTTACAGTACAGGAATCTGACTCGCCTTCTCTGGCCTGTCAATTAGTGTGAGTGAAAGGGTGTGTGTGTGTTTGTGTGTGTCGCTCAGTAGCATTTGAGACAGTGCAGGCATTAGCTACATGGCAGATAGAAAACAAGCATTTTGGAGCTTAAATTTGCCAGGAACATCACATCCACACAGTAACAGTAATCATTATTTTACAAAGGAGATATTCAAATTTTGGCCAGAAAAATTATTTAGACACATTTCCTCCAGACCACAATTGCCCAAATCATATCAAAATATATCTATTGTCTTTAGTAGATAATGAAGCCTCACAGTTTCGCCCACAATTTAAATTCTTCATTGACGTCACACAGGGATCATTATCGCACTGATGTACTTCCTGTTTTCAAATCCGTTTCCCAAGATTCTCATTGAAAATCTCATTCTCATGTAAAATACACCTTAAACTGTATTATAAATCCTGATTGATAGGATACCTGGCTGGAGGCAAGTGGGGACGAACGGGACTCGAGTACAAGTATGAGTACGAGTAAAGCGTGGAGCACAAGGATACGACACGCTGTACTTCCCTAGACATGTGGGGCCACCAGTATTTCTCGGCCAGTAGTCGGTGAGTGTGATGTATTTCTCACTAGTGCCATGTGGGCCCAAGTGAAGACCTCCAGACGGTATCGCTTCCGGACAAATTGCTTGATGGGAAAACATGCTGGTGGGATTCATGACCTGGGGAAGCATGCTAAAGTCTGGTCCAGAGTCCACTCTATGGCGCTAACAATACAGGAGGGGGGCAGGATATTTTCTCTGTGGTCTGCTCGGCTTTCAGGGCAGTGGATTCGTGACAGAGCATCGGCCTTAATGTTCTTTGCTTCTGGCCTATTTGATAAGGTAAACTGGAACCTAGAGAAGAACAGGGACCAGTGGGCCTGGCGGGGCATGACAGATTTGGCCGTCCTCAGGTACGCAAAGTTTTTATGGTCTGTAGAGATAAGGAAACTGGTGGGTGGCACCTCCAACCCGTGCCTCCACTCCTCCAGGGCTAGTTTAACTGCCAGGAGTTCTCGGTTCCCCACATCATAATTGCGTTCCACCAGTGACAACTTGTGGGAGAAGAATGTTATGGGGTGCAGCTTGGGCTTATCTCCAAGCCTCTGTGAGAGAATGGCCCCTACCCTTGCCTCAGAGGCATCAACCTCCACGACGAAGGGTCTGGAGGGATCCGGGTGTCTAAGGATGGGGTCCGTGGTGAAGGCCTGCTTGAGCTTGTCCAGCGCCTCCTGGGATGTCAGGGGTTGTGCTATCTTACTGAAGTCTCTGTAACTCCCTGATGGTTCAGGGTGTGGGCCATTCCACCACCACTTGGATCTTGCGCTGGTCTATGGTGACTCCCTTCTGGCTGATGATGTATCCAAGGAAGGAGATCGTGTGTTGTTGGAACTCACACTTCTCGGCTTTTACATAAAGCTGATGCTGCAACAGGTGGCACAATACCTGCATATGGCCGATATGCTCCTCCAGGGATGCGGAATACACCAAGATGTCATCAATGTATGTGATGATGCTCTTCCCCAACAAGTCTTTCAGGATGTCATTAATTAGACTCTGGAACACCGATTGGGCGTTAGTGAGCCCATACGGCATGACAGAGTATTCATAGTGCCCGGAGGTGGTGCTAAACACCTTCTTCCACTCATCCCCCTCCCGGATGCAAACCAGGTTATACACGCTACGCAAGTCCAGCTTCATGAAAATAGTCACGGATTTTAACTGTTCAAGGGCTGCCGGAACTAGTGGCAGGGGATACCGGTACTTGAATGTCACTTGGTTTAGGCCCCAGTAGTTGATACATGGTAGTAGGCCTCCTCCTTTCTTTTCCACGAAGATGAACCCGCTAGTAGATCATAGATACTTTTTTTGAGTAAAATCTAACATGTTAATGTTCAAGGCTCAAGGTTTACTTATTCCCATGGACCTTATTTTTACACCCATTTCCCCACAAAAATGTTAGCTTTCTAGCTAACATGCTACTGAACAGATTAGTTTAGTTTAGCACAGCATGAATTTTAGCTAACATAAGCTTAAAATGGACAGGTTGTCTTTAAATCACAGCCTTTTGTCTGAAGTTGCAAATAGTTGATTTTTTTGTATGCTTTTTGTATGCTTATTTTAACAAGTTCTCAGTGAACATATAAACACTAGCTTGCTGCTAGCTGAAGTTCAGTCGGTTAGTTACACAAGATGGAGATATCTGTCTTACCTCAGGGGCTACAAATGTGCGACTTACTGCTGCCGTTTTCTGAGAGAAGTGTTTTATGTGACTTGTTGAGAAGTTTCCTACCAAAGACATTAAATCAGATCTTCACTTTATTGCTGTGTGCCTCAGTGTGTTAATTATGAGGGGTATAATTCAGAAATTCACTATTCACTATTCACATACTAAAGAGGTGAGTATCAGAAAAAATACCAAAAATACCTTTCCACAGTCTTTATGAGCTCTTGTATGAATATTAACCATTGAGATTGAAAGTTTACTGTTTTCTGATATGTATGACTTTTATGAATGAGGTGGACATTCACCTTACTCCACAGGATAATCAGACATTCAATGGCCTAGATGGCAGTGGAGTTTTCACAGAGATGGACTTGTTCCTGGTGTCCACCCCAGTGCGTTCTGTGTGAGTACTTTGTGCTATTTTTGTGAATATTCATAGGTCAGATGCACAACTTGTCACATAAAGATGTATTCTGTTTTTAATAAACAGTTTTGTTCATATTGCAGCTCTTACCACGGCCTCTCAAAACTCTCAGGAAGTTAGAGGATCTGAATGTGTCGCAGGTCTGAATTTGGTGTTGCAGGAAGTGTCACAAGAAGCAGTGTCCCTCGAGCTGATGCTATTTTCTTATAATCTCTATACTTTAAAATGATACTTTTTTTTACCTTTACAACATTTACAAATATCACTGATACTACTTTAGATAAAATAATCGTAACGTTGCACTGTTGCTATGTTTTATTGGTTCTTACAAACAGCTGTGACTAGCTTGTAGCCTGCTAGCATCACCTTACCGCTAGCCTTGTTTACATTTCACATTTCTCTCATTTACCGGTGTTTTTTTAAAGCAAATATGTCTGATGTTTCTCCGCTTTTGAGTGCAGATGAGGACTCGCTCGAGCTGCACATTGTGCTGCTGGAACTTTAGGATGTGGAGAAATAGATCCGTGACCTACTCGACAAGCAGGCCCAGCTGCTGGAGCAAAGAACTGCACTGGAAGCATCTTGTGCTTCTGCCTACACATTTAAGGCAAGCATGCAGCCTGTTATTACAACTTCCTGCCCCTCTACACCGCGTGTTTATTTGTGCAGGGACTGTGCACCCAAGACTTTTCCAGCCGAGGTCTCCATTACACCAGCGCCAAAACACCACAGACCTTGGGTGCACCAGCAGCGAAATTCAAGAGCCATACCCTGGGTGAAGACCTGTTCGAGATCCCAACCAGGAATCGCTTCGCCCCTCTCCGTCAGACCAGACCAAATGCTGTCATCGTTAAGGACTCCATCGTGTGAAATGTCCGTGTCACTTCAACAAAGAGTAAGGTGCACACTCATTGTTTTTCTGGTGCTCGTGTCCTTGATGTCACTGGGAGGTACCTGGGATCCTGAAGAAGGATAAGCGCATTGGAGCGGTCATGCTGCACACGGGGGCAAACAACACCAGGCTTTTGGCAGACGGAGGTTCTGAAGAGGGACTTCGCTAGCCTGATCAAGACAGTATGAGGCAGATCACTCACCACGAAGATCATAGTCTCTGGACCTCTTCCCTCATACAGACATGGAGCTGAAAAGTTCAGTAGACCTCTTGCTTTGAATGACTGGTTAGTTTCTTGGTGTAATGCAGGGATTACAAAACTTTTCCAGGGCAAGGCCCCCCAAATGGTACCCCTTCTGCAAGATGTCTTTAAAACACATCAAAAATACAGACTTCTGAATATATCCCCTTTTTCACGTTGATGTTTTGTCTGTTTAGCAATTAGAACGTTGTAGGTATAGCAAATGTGATTTTAATATGTATTGGTCCAAATAACACACACACACACACACACACACACACACACACACACACACACATATATATATATATATATATATATATATATATATATATATATATATATATATATATATATATATATATCATATCATGTATTTATTTGTTTTACACACCAAATTTTTGAGGCCCGCCTGGTGGCCCCCACTTTGAAGATCACTGGTGTAATGAACAGAATGTGCTGTTTGTTAATAACTGGACTCTGTTGTGGGAGCATCCTAGGTTCTTTCGTCCTGATGGCCTGCAGGAAATGTGGCAAGAAACATAATGAATGTTTATGATTAAGTCTATAATTTAAATCTACAACTTCTGTGATTCTTTTTCTTTTCTCATTCATACAAATGTGCCATTGTGTAACATTGTTGACTGATTCATTAGTTTTTATATCCATTTGAAATGCAAAAACCTTTCCACTATGCATATAACTGAAAGTACATACATACTCCAAACCTTTTGTGAATATTGATGATTGTTGTGGAGGTTTCAGATTATGAGTGGATTGTGGTTCACTTTCAGTTTGAGATTTATTTGATGGCTGATTAATAAAATGTTTTCATTGATTAGCAATACATGGGTCTATCTGGCTGTTTGTGTGTTACAATATTGAATGTCATTTTTTAGCTATTCACTTTGTGTGCATTTACTAATATTCATGCATGTTTATTAAACTATCATTGTTGTCTGTCATTGATAGGATTTGTCATGAATTCCATAGACCAGAATCTATCATCCACATTATTGAAGTATTGTTTAATTAGGGATTTTTTTTTAAAGCATGCGTTATGTTATATGCTTTAATTGTATCTTGCCACATAATCTTGTAAAATGAGGACTTTTCAAGAAATTATAGGTACAAAAAGGATTACACATATCTGATTAGAAAAAATAATATTGTAATGTGTGTAACTTTGTATATAAATATTTGTGTAGTGTATTTACACCACATTGTGAGGTGTATATACAGCGAATTACAAAATACTATATGCATGTGTATCATTGAGCATATATTTGTAAATAAATTATTACAAAATTTGATTAATATCTTAAAATGCTGGAATCAAAAACTGGAACTTCATGTATATGTTGCAGTTCTTCTCATGTAGTGTAACATCTACAACATCATTGTCAACCGTCTAATTTTT
The DNA here is from genome assembly GCA_022414735.1 of Noturus placidus. Lineage (NCBI taxonomy): Eukaryota > Metazoa > Chordata > Actinopteri > Siluriformes > Ictaluridae > Noturus > Noturus placidus. The sequence continues at coordinate 101,743 of JAFFST010053886.1, read as the reverse complement.
CTTGTTCCAAATTTTAACTACAAATTTTGCAAATATTAATTCATTCTTAGCTGTTGGGAAAATTTTCCCGTGTAATGAGTGACTTCAAATCTATGTAAATTTACGTATATTTACATAGATTTGAAGTCATTCATTACACAGGGATATCCGCTTAGTGCCGTTACATTTAGAGGCTTGTTTCGACAATAAAATGCATATAAAAGTGTCCCTGTTTTAAGGCATGAAAGCTGCTTGATTATACGTCATATCGACGGTAATGTTTGCGACTTTTCGCCGACTAATCTACGTCTAATTTTTTGCTGGGTAGTTGGCACTGCATTCTGGGAACTGTAGTTGCAAGTTCCCCACGACGTGACACTGATCGACTTTTTTTTTACACTTCAATGTACTGATATTGCAGTGGTTTGATTTGTTGTCATTCCCAAATGAATGCATTAAATTTGAATATTTTATTTGGGTCAATATCGTTTCATAAGGCCTGTTTTGGGTTATGTCGTCTATCGTGGCTTTAGTGTATCATCTCATGCCTACTGTAGTACATCCATTAATGCAGTTGAAGTATGAACTTGTAATATTAAAACAGTAATGATGATAAAGGTCTTACTTCTTTTTCTTCTTCTTCTTCTTCTTCTTCTTCTTCTTCTTCTTTTCTCTGTGGTGCTGTGTTGTGTTGTGGAGAAGATTGGTGTTGACCCCAGAGGTTAGTGACCTGCATTATCACATTAAGTCCCTCAGATCTCATGCTGAAGATGTTTGCTCCCAATTGACCTCCTCAAGATCAATAAACAGTGAGTGATGAAAACATTCAGTCTATTAAAAAACACATTTCTTCTTTTAGTTGTTGTTGTTGTCTGAATTAATGTGTCATTTATGGCATATGTTTTACTATTATTATTATTATTATTATTATGTTTTTTTGTGATTGTTGCGGCCAAAAATACTTGATTTTGCTGCAGCTTTTTTTTTTATTCGCGATGCAACTTGCAGAGTTTTGTGGGTTTTTTGCGGAAATCTACTTGAATTGACGAAATTGCAAGTGCAGGAAATTGTTTTGCACAGTGATGTTTGTCGGTAAATGAGAACTTTTATCTGTACTCACGTTTGACGTACGTGAATCGAAGAGGGATATGGCTGAATGCATTTTTGTGATGACGTAACATGACGCGTCTCGGCCCAGATCTGCGGAAAATCTGCGGAAATTTAGAAAAATTTCAAGATCTTCTGAATATTGCGTAGTTTGCTTGATTTAAACTGCTTGCTATCACTAAGTTCAACAGACATGTCTGTGACTTTTTGCGTACCTTCTGTGTCTGAAATTCATATGGTGTCTATTGGCAAAAGAATGTGCTCTTATGTGGATTAAATGTGGATTATACGACACCACGCTCTACCCTTGGTAGTACGCATATTTAGTGAATAGGAAGCCATTTGAGATTGAGCCTACTTAAAAAAAAAGATTTGTATGTGTATAAGTATAATTTCAAAAAAGGGGTTCTTAGATAAGTAAGGGATATCAGGGACAAGAAAATATTACAGTGGATAGATCCATCCATCCATCCATCCATCCATCCATCTTATATCCTTTTCAGGGTCACGGGGAACCTGGAGTCTATGGCAGGGAGCATCGGGCACAAGGCGGGGTAAAAGTTTTTAATGTTTCTAAAAAAATACAAAATAAAATGATGGCGTTGCCTTCTTGGGATTTTCTATACTGAAGAAAGTGTAATTATTATTACCTTCCGTGATATAAGTACAGGGTATAAATAATGTTTCTCCATATTTTAATATTTAAATTTTTCATTAGTTGCATTAATTAAATGCATTTTTAAAGGAATTTCCAGCTCTAGTATGAGTTCTTCTCTCTCTCTCTCTCTCTCTCTCTCTCTCTCTCTCTCTCTCTCTCTCTCTCTCTCTGAGATTCCTGAAGTTCTCTAAATTCCAGGTTCTCTAGTCAATAAATATATACATATAATAAAAGCAACTCCTTTGTTTCCTCCTTAATCCAGTTGAAGAACTTCCCACTTTGTTTAACGTCCTTTACAAGTGCACACGTTTTCCCTGCACTCCGAGCATAGTAAAGCTGGTGTAATTTGATTTGTTCAGTGGCAGGACCTGTTATGAACTGAAGGACCAATTAGTTTGACATGCATATTCATTTCTTTAATCTGCATATTTACTGTACATCGCTGCGGTGAAGGCATTAGTATTCACAGCAACAAAGCACAACACACCGAGGAGTGGAGTCGTGCAGCATGTGGCTTCAGCTCTTAATGTAAATTAGCATGTAATCTGCTCGGGTGGGGTTGTGATACACTGACATATCGACGTTAGCCTACGTCTTTAAGCGGATTCTTCTGCTGCAGCAATACGGCTGCTCATAACGACTCTGTCAATTAGCAAAGAGAATGCCCAGGACTACTTGCCACTGAATCATTTAGTATTAAAAAAGCGATTGTGCTTGGAGGTGCCCTGAAGACATGCGTGTGCATGAGAGTATTGGGAGAAGAAGAGCGAAGAGAGAAAGAACAGTGTCTTGTCATTTGCTCCAGCTTCTCTCTCCAAAACACTGCATCCAGACTGCAAGCTGCATAAATATAAGCCTCATCACCATCTTCCCCTCTGCACTGTTTTCTTCTCTCTCTCTCTCTTTCTCTCTCTCTCTCTCTCTCTTTCTCTTTCTCTCTCTTTCTCGCTGTCAACATGCTTAGTGTCCTGCCACTTCCTTATCTCCGGCCTCCATGTAGTGATGCCAACCGTGACAAACGCTGGAGCTTAAATTCCAACTGGCCAAGCATCACCCACTCACCGTCTCTGAAAATACCTCCCACACACACACGATTCTCAATTCTGCACAAGAGCGCCAGTGCATCATGGATATCATGGACGGCTAGATCATTGATCGCCAAGAGGAACTGAAGATCTGAAGGCCAGGCTGGAAATCCTGAGCCTCTACTTAGAAAGGCTAATTCTCTGACCCCAGTGAAATTTACCAAAGTAAATGGTAGCATTTCACATGCATGCATTATGCCATTAAAGATCGTAAAATTCCTCCTTGCACTCCTGACTTTCTAAGAAGTGTATCCACTAGGAAATACGCCAAAGGAGTAGTATGTCCGGATTCTTAGTATTAATAAGACAGTAGACGTGAAGTTCTGCAGTATGGAAGTAATACACACGGCGCTATCCCATGAGGCAACGGGGCTGGTGACGGACGAGCTATCAGAATCAAAGATGGCGGAAGACAGCACGACGGCTCTTGTTAAGTTGTAGGTCACATGACAACACTAACATGGCAGATGTAGTATGTCTGGATTGTATTCATACTACACACGTATACTGATCAGTACATACTGTATCAACAGCCGAGCAGTAGGTTCTGAATTGAATGCAGTAGGTACCGTCACAGTACACGATTTCAAACACAGCTTATGGGCTGTATTCAGAGCGATTACATACAGTTAATACACACTTAAGCACTATTCAGAAGACACAGTCCAGAGTCACTTATCTGACACTTATTTGTGTGTTTATGGCTGTAAATACAACAATGGAAAGCTATTAGCCAACTAGTATTTCCTTCTTCAGTCTTCATTCAGGTTTAAAGGCTGGCACTTATGTTCTAGAAGACATCGGATACTTCTGCTGAAGACAAATTTGGCAAGCATGTGAACTACATGGAGATGTGAACTACATACTGGTGATGTACATATTTTGAATGGCTAGTCCAGAAAATCAAGCAGCCGCGTAACCCAATTCTGAATATGGGTAACTATCACATTGTAAATATTTCAGGGCTCATGTTGGGAATTTGGTCCTTTGCTGTAATATCCGACCACGCAACAATCGCACAGACCAGCAGAGGTAAGCCTTCCTGTAATAGCATAGTTCTATGAGAACTACATTACCCATCTTGCACTGCAGTCATTAATGCAACTGCCTACACCTGCTGCTACACTAGTTAAGCAGGCAGGTGAACTATCAAGTCTTCTCATAAGTTAAGGCTGGTAAATGGTATATTTTCTGGTTCTTCAGTTGCTGTGCGCATTGTGGGTAAAAGGAAAAGAACTTCTCTCTAGTTTAGGATAAAAAAAAATGTGTGCATGGTAGGATGCATATATACATATATAGTGGGGATTGGTTGGTGGATTGAGTAGCTGGCCATCTCTCGCTCACCTTTTCTCTCTTATCTTAATCAGTAGAGCACTTACCTTTACCCACGAGGCTCCATGGTTGAGTCCCATGGTCGAGAGCTCTGTCTCTTGCTTTATTTTGTCTGTTCTCCTAGTTTTCAGGCTTTCCAGTGTTTCTGCCACACAAAATGTTAGTGCTTCTTTGTGGCTCATTGTGTTAGGACTATTTCAATCCTGAGACCTGGGTCCATTTCCACACAAGCATAATTTTTCATGTTGCACATTTCAACTGGTTTTGGTTCTACCTTTGGTTCCATTCATCTTGGGGTGGTCTGTGCAAGAGTGTTAAAGACTCTTATTTTGATTACAGGTGTTTTACAACCCTGTTACACTTCGTATGTTTTTAATCTTGAGTTAGTATGTCCAAGTTAATTGAGAGACGTTAGACCGCGTTTAATTCGAAGTTGGTGAATTCAGCCACAGCAATTTTCTAACGGCGCAGGCTGTCTTTTGATGGCGGTATTCCATTCCTGTCTTGGGAATGGCTGGTTCGCCAAAAGTGACAAAGGCAAATTTTATATCGTGGATTGAGCTTAACGGTGTATTCTTACAGATGATGTAAACTAGGAGGATGTAGAGGGACAGGATTCATGCATTTCCTCATTCCTACTACATGCAACCAAATTAGTTCCCTTTTTAACATAGAAATCCTGTGAAGTTTGTTTGCAATCAACTTGCCTAATTAGTGTGGACTAACAGCGTAGTATCATGCTCAGCATGAATTCTGCCCATGCACACCTAGCAGCAAGTGTCCTAATGCCAAAGCGAGCATATGAAACCATTCATAATGGCAGTGACTCATCTTCTCTTTCTCACATACTCTGATACACAAAAACACAGGAAGTTGTGTCTCCACCTTTTGGGACACTGCGCCCTTTAAAAAAATCAAATAAAATCATCAGCATCTGCAGTAGAGACGCGATCGACGTTTGTATCCTCGCTGCACTGAACTGAAGTAAGTTCACACCTTCTACGCCTTGAGCGAAATACAATTAGACCTCCCACACACTACTTTGTATTAGACACACAAAGAAACTTCACCCTGTGTGCTATCAACATATAAATAATAAACAAAGAACATCAAGCCTAACAATGTTTGTCCTGAAAGCGCTAAATAATTCACTTGGGCGATCATCTGAGTCGTTACTGCCACCCAGAGGTCGAGTGTGGTGTTGCAGCGTATAAAGGAAAGCAGTCAAGGTTGGTGATTGGCTGGAGTCATGGGGAATTTGCACATGGGATTAGAGTGATGAAGCAGGTTGGTGGTGCAGTGGATGCCCCTGTGGAACCAGCCGAGTGTGGCTCTTTGCTCTGGCATCTGTGGGGCACCAGATGGTCTCTGAAACAACGAGTAAGCACGTCACAGCCAGAGAAGCCATGCGTGAGCTTTTATCAGCTTTACCAGCCTGTCAACACACACACACACACACACACAGATCCCTTGGCACTACTGATTTAGTTACAATTGATTTTTTTTTAAACCCCCCCCCCCCCTAATCATGGCTCTACTCTCGTCCTCGCCCGTGTTAGCGACACTGTTAGCGACCCACGCACACAAACCAACACACACTGCTAGCATGAACTGTATCTATTTGCTAGTACAACTACAAACACTTATCGTTTCTACGGTAACAACGTCATCCTTTAGAGGAACTTGTATAGTGGAGGTTAATAATTGAAATGTGTTATTTAACAAAGACAATGTTTAATGGACTTCTCAGTAAGGAGAGGTTTATCATTTTTTCAGAAAGTGTCTCCAGTGTCAGTGCTTCAGGAGAGATAAAAAGTGAGAGAACGATGTGTTTATACCCATTTGCGAACATTTACACGGCATGTAACTACAAATGGATAAAAACGATGCTGTCATTCAACACCGCTTGATCTAGGGCTGCACCACATCATCCTGTCCCTGATGATTTTCCTATAACAGAAACCCCCCCAAAGGGTTTATTTCTTATTTAAACTGACTGATGGTAAGCTCAGTAAGAGCATGTACGGTTCAATCCCCTCCGCACAGTGCCGGTTGTTAGCAGGATTCAGCTGCATCTTGCTGAAAGAAATATGAAGGAAAGTGTGGGTGGAATGGAGAAGGAGACACAACAAAGCAATCTGGCTCACGACTCGATGATTCAACAGCAGATCACTGAAGGCTCATTCAGTCGAAAAATGGGAGTCGCATTACACCATTATTCTGGCATAAAACCTAACGCAGCCTTTTGACTTCGGACACCGCAAGGAGACATCCTGTAATATGGACCACTCGGGGCTTGATATCAAACTGTAGATGAAATCGTGTGTAGAGTTCAGTGTGCTGGTGTATTTTGGTGCATCCTTTTATGGCCGTTCCCTCCTCTCGTTTTTCTTTCTTTTGTCCTTCTACTTGGGCCCATACTGAAGTCGGTCATTACCGTGAGACTGGCGCAGGATGATGAAATGAAACGTGATGCGCCGATTTAATTCTGGCCGAAGATTGACTCTTGGATGATCTTCCCTTCAAAGGTTAAATATTAATTCAGGATTTTCTACTCTGGTTCTTTTGCCCTTTACGCTCCTGCCCTCCCTTTCCTACGATTGGCTGCCTCCGTTCCCTCCTCGATCCTTCTCTCTTATTCCTAAATCTCATCCTGGTCTGGAATCCACGCTATTTAACGGTGTGACATTTTTCAGTAGCTTCTAAACATCATGTGATTTAAGTGGGTTTTTTTTATAGCTCAGTGTTCATGCCCTTGGTTTAAACAATAGTAGGATTTGCATTCATCAGATTAGAACACAACTTTGCAGAAAACTCTTAACACCAGTACTATGATAAGTAGGTGATGACATTTAAAAACCGAGTCCCATTATCCCTGCCGTGTCCTCTGAGGGTTCGGGTCAGAAGCTGCTGGGAGGTGTTTACAAACTTCCTTGCTAGGGCATAAAGAAAATACGCTCCATTCTTACAAGCCATTATGTATGAAAATTTACTGACGATGAAGAAAAGAAAAACCCAGTTGTGTTTAGATCAAGTGATACCCTGTTACATATGAAAGGAGTAAAGCTGACCCCATGAGCACTTTGAGTTTTTGGATACATACCCAGAGAAATGTTTGTACAAAACTCAATCCATTGGCATAAACACATCCAGGGTGTGTTCCAACCTCACGCCCAATGTTCCCAGGACAAGCTCCACTGACAAGGAAAGATCATAACTGTGTACAGTAGAAAGGAGTACCAGGAAATGGATATTTATATGAGAAAAATAATCACTTTATACCACTTGACACATTCGAATATTAAGTAGGTTACAGTTGATTAATGAAGGGAACTGTTTGTCTGAAGCTTAAATAAAATCCTCGGCCAGAATGGGTGCTGTCTATCAACCCTGATAGGATTAAATCACACATTATACACCAGGATGGCTGGAAATAGCAGATGATAAAAATATATATTTATTCCAGTCCCTTTCCACGGGCTAATGATTGTCAAACAGAGCTCATTTCTCTCTCTTTTTTTTTTTTTTCTTTGATCATTCTGTCAACAAATCTGCTCCTCGGGGCTCCAAAGCCTCGTATTTGAATTGTTTGCTCATCCAAATCATTAAACTATAGCATTCTGAGAAAAAAAAGAAAAAATAACAGTGGTCTGATGTAACATTAATCCAACAGTAGAGAAGATAAGAGCAAGAGAACAAACAGGGCAAGGACACATGTACGAGGATGAATCAGCCCAACAACACAGAAGGTCAAGAGAGCATCACGACAACTAAAGCACCCTAATCAGCTGTAGAGCTGTCGTTCTGGCAGTGGAAAGAGGAGCATTAATATTACAGGAGGATGATTACCCAACCCCCCGTCTCGTTGTCTACCATTCTTTCTTTCCCTCTTTGGGTGCTGAAAGATGCATGTGTTATGAATACATTTGCAACAGTGAGAAAGAGACAGACAGGACGAGAGCCTGTGCGACTTGAACAGAAGCCATTAGGAACCTGCAGTCACTAAAAAGAAGATAAGAGATAAAAATGAATGTGAGAAACTTTCAGGAACTAAAACCAGGGAACTTTTCAGGACTGAACCAGGCATCCTGGAATCATGAGGTTGCAATGAGAAAGCAGCCTAAAAATTCATTAGTAATACTTTTAAAACATTCATAATTCCTTTGTGTCACCTCGACCGCACTTGAAATCTTTTATTGGATTATCCCTGCTGGAAAAAAACAAACAATAGAAACCATCAAAGAATTTGTAATGGTTATAATGGGAATTGTATTGGTTTTAATAGAAACTGTAAAGGTCCTTGTAGGTCTGTACTGGGAATCTGTGTCCTTCTAATGGTGGCATGTTGTATCCAGTGGATACCACTAGTAAAGGTAATGGTGTTAATGGTTGGCTGATGGTTTGCAATGGTAGTAGAAACTATTAGAATTTTTGTGACGGTTTCTGTTGGGTTTTTTTCAGCCGGGATGATCTAACCTAAAAAGCACGTGTTCACTGCATTAGTTTGTCAGTTAAGTTACATGGGTAAATTTGAACTGAATATTTTCTGATGTCAGGTCATGTCAATCTATGAACAACATTTCCCAGCAGACACCACGGCCTACAAAAATGGCCACTCTGGACTACATTCCCCAGAGCGCATTCACATTGTCCTGGTCAGTCACCAAGCTTCTGATTGAAAACACGTGTTCTCAATCAACCACACACAAGGGGTGTTTCTCATTTCTTATTTCTGCATCCTCATATCCTTTCCTCGTGTCTAAGCTCCCACCCCCTTTAGGATGCGAGAGAAGGATGCAAGGGTGAGATGTTAGGAGAGAGGAATCAAAGCAAGTCAAATGGAATATCCTCGCTCTCTCAAGCGTCACTTCAAAGCGACGTCAATTAATGATGACTGTTCAGGCATCTGCCGTTATGATGTTATAGCTTGGTTAATAACATTCTTAAAGCAAAATCCACTGATAGCAAGGGCGTAACCATTATATGGACATGGGGGGTCAAAAACCGGAACTGACGTTAGCCTAGTCTACTTCGTGGGTGTGCAAATATCAACAGTTAATTGACGTTGTTAAGAACAAACCAAGCCATGGTATGAAGCCTTCTATACTAAGATAAGGTTACCTACTATTCAGATATCTAGTTACTTACTGTCTGAATGAAAGCTCCTATGTTTTGCTGCACTTCTCTACACTTGTCTGCTGTCTCTATTTCTTACAGACTGAGCTGATAAAATATATCAACAAACTTGTGTTGAGTCTGGGTGCAACCAAGTGTACAACTGGAGGGGGGACACCTATTTCCCTTAACAAACAGAAATATATTAAAAAGGAATAGACATAAATAAATAAAATAGATGAAGAAAAGACAGCTCCGTCGGCAGGATTCATTAAAGATATAGACAATATTTTTGTACTGTATATTGGGAGGGGGGCAGATTGGTAGTTCCTCAACATTGGGAGGGAATCGACCCCCCCAAAGAATGTCTGGTTATGCCCAAGACTGATAGTTTGTGAAATGATGATTTAATGAACAGTTAAGCAGCTTTGCATATATCCAAACATGAACAAATTACAATACTCACTTTAAGTATAATTATTTAAATAATAATTCCAACACATCATCAAAGGACTTTTTGTTTGAGATTGTGGCAGATGTAAAAGGAGGAGGGGAATTTATATATGTATCAATATACACTTCCGCATAGGATACACCTGTGTATATCTGTGTATCCTCGCTTCTTAAGCCTCTCGAAGCTTCCCCGCTTCTCGTTCCTGCAATTAGAGATCTGATATGTCCTTCAAGAAGCTTGAGTTCCATCAATTTCCGGGTCTCGGGCTGGAGGACGGAGGATCGAGGAAACAAGGAATTTGAGTATTGAGATGCACACAAGAACTCTTTAAAAGAGACTAGCTAGCTAGGTAACTCAAGCTAACCTGATAGGATTTTTGAGAGTTTTTTTTTTTTTTTATAATGATAATATTCTTAAATGTTCTTGTTAAATGCTTGCTAGCTAGCTGGGTCACGTGAGCTAACCACATACGATTTTTGAGGTATTCGTTTTAAATTATATTCATAATGGTTCATAGTGTTCATTTTAAATTGGGTCGTTGTGGCTCAGTTGGTTGAGCGGATTGTCCACTAATCGTAGGGTTGGTGGTTTGATTCATGGCGCACGTGACTCCACATGCCGAAGTGTCCTTGGGCAAGACACCGAATCCCAAGTTGTTCTTGATGGCGAATTAGTGCCTGGCATCACAGCTCTGCTACCATTGGTGTGTGAATGTGTGTGTGTGAATGGGTGAATGAGACACAGTGTAAAGCGCTTTGGATAACAGTGATGTATAAGTGCGTCATTTACAAAATTGGAAGCTAGCTAGGCAGCATGCGCTAACCTTCCAGAGTTTCTGAAAGAATATTTAAAAACTTGTTCCTAATGTTTGTTTAATGCCAGTTAGGTAAGTAACATGAGCTAACCTGAGAGGATTTCTGTGAGGATTTTTTTGTTAATTAAATAAATAAATCCATCCATTCATCCTCTACTGCTTACTCGTTTTTCAGGGTCATGGGGAACCTGGAGCCTATCCCAGGAAGCATCGGGCACAAGGCGGGGTACACCCTGGACAGGGCAAATAAATAAATCATATTCATAAATGTTCATTTTAAATACTATCTACAGTGGTGTGAAAAAGTGTTTGCCCCCTTCCTCATTTCCTGTTCCTTTGCATGTTTGTCACACTTAAGTGTTTCGGAACATCAAACCAATT
>JAFFST010053886.1:35053-45727 GCA_022414735.1 Noturus placidus | reverse complement strand
ATATATAAAAAGTCACAATAAATGACTATTTAAAAAACAAACTAATTTGTACACTATCAAAATCTGTTGAATTTTACTTAAATAAACAAATAGTTATTTTCAAATTTGTAAATTCTAATTTTTGTTAAAGATTATTTTGAACACACTAGTTTGGAAGCTCTAGTGTAATGGTGTTCGGAGAACATGACGACCTCCAAGTAAACTAAAAAAATAATCCAAAAAGAATGAAACCAATTTCCTGGTTTATAGAACTACAGAAGGATAATTTTTCTCTTATTTTACACCTTCGAGCTGTTTTTAAAGTCCTTGCAGCTCGTATTTAAGGGGCACTTTGAAGGTCAGAGAAGACATTTAGCAAGAGTTTAGTAGGAACTCTTTGTTTTCTGAGCACATGGTGGATTTTTATTTATTTATTTATTCTGCCACAGATCCGCTGAATTTGGCCTGGAGCATCATGCGCTGGCTGTTCTTCGTGCTGCTCCTTCTGGCTGTGATCTCAACTCATATGTGCTGCAGCAGTGAGTGTCGCAATGTTTAACAGGAACCGCGTTCTTATTTTAGCTATGACTCGCAAACACAGACGCCATTCTGTAATGCTCTTAAAATATCTTACTTCCCTTTCTTTTGCAGGCAAAAAGGCAAAGGTAAATGACGTCTCCTGACATCTACGTCTTCGCAAGTATACCTGCACATATACATGCTGCTCTAGTCGTGTAATTTATACGATAAATCTGAAATAACGTTAAGCAGAATTGTATCACTCGTGAATAAAATTTACAAATCATGAAATTTATAAACATTTGTATGCAAAAGTTTGTGCACCCCAGGACAACAGCATTTTCCCCCTGCAGTTGCTCGATAAAATTAGAAAAAAAATAGCATGTGTAAAAGTTTAGCCGTTGTAAAGTCTCTTCAGAATTGAATTAAGCGAAGTGTTAATTGACTCTTTTATGACTATTTTTTTTTTCGTTGGTTAAGTCAGGTATCATCATTAGAGAACAATAAATCTTTGTCTTTAAACCTAACCTTTAACTCTTTAAACCTAGTGATAACACTCAACAAGCTTATTATTATTTTCACTTCAAAAATCAACCAAACATGGTGCCCATGTCTTTGCATACACTGTGCAGTGCATGTGGGATTATTGTAAACACAATTTTGTGTGTGTGTGTGTGTGTGTGTGTGTTATAAATTGAGAGGTTAAATTAAAATCTGTAACTGCATAACTGTTATCTTGTTTCAGGAATGAGATGTACGGTCTGAAAATGTCCAGATGGAAAAGATTGAATGCTGTTACGAAGAATTATCTAAAATATTAATACTAAACTTATACTTTGTGCATAAAGCTTAATGTGTGTGTGTGTAAGAGATTGTATTTCAGATCATGTCTAATATAATATATATATATATATATATATATATATATATATACACACACATACATACACACATACATACACACACCTACACAAATAAATAAAATATATATACAAATAAATAAATATAATATATATTCTTTTGTTTTTGCTATACACTGAATACATTTGGGTTTGAAATCAAAAGATAAATAGAAGATAATAAGATCAGAATTTCAGCATTTATTTCCTGTTTTTACATCTAGATGTTTTAAACAACTCCGAACATGGCACCACTGGGTGGCAGACCACCCAATTTTAGGTGAGCAAAAGTAATGGAACAGAGTCTTAAAATAGATGAAAATAATAATACTTATAATAATATTTGTATGCATGCGATTGCTTGTAAAATCTGCGACTCATTGACGAAACCAAACTGTTGCATTTTTCTTTTGTGATGCTTTTCCAGACTTTGTCCCTCAGTCTCTTTCAGTTGGCTTTGTTTTGGGGTGGTTCTGGGTTTCTCCCTTCAGTCTCCTCTTCAGGAGGTGAAATGCTGATGAACTGAGTTAAGGTCTGTTGATTGACCTCGCCAGTATGAAACCTTCCACTTTTCCCCCTGGTGAAGTCCTTTGTTGAGTTGGTAAAGTGTCTGGGGTCAGTATCTTGCTGCATGACGTATTTATCTGTAAATTGGTGACAAAATATTCCTGTAAACTCCTGACTTCATTCTGCTGCTACATTGTTCCAGAAGCAGCCATGCAAGCCCAAGCCTGGACACTACCTCCACCATGCGTGACTGATGACTTGCCTTTCCATCAATTTGGTAGAGGTTAATCTTGGTTGCAGAATTTCTATCTCATCTCTGTATTTCTTTGCAAATTCTAATCTGGCTTTCTGAGCGGTTTGCATCTTGTGGTATGGCCTCTACATTTCAGTTGGTGATAATCACTGACTGCGGTTCTTTGATTTTTCTTCATAGCTCAATCCTCAACTGCTGTTCCATGCCTGGTTGTTATTAGTAAACCAGTGGTTTCTTTCTTTCTCAGGATTCTTTCCAAATTGTTGTACCGACCATGCCAAATGCATGTGCAATCGCTCCGATAGATTTTCTCCACTTCAAAATGGCTTGCTTTTCCCCTCCCATAGATAGCTCTCTGGTTTTCATGTTGATTTATCCTTTTTAACAACAAACACAGTCTTCACAGGCAAAACCCAGCGCTCAAACCAAGAGTAGACAGAGCTATTAATTCTTTATACCATCAATTTAACACAGCACACCTGGGCAGCAAGAAACACTTATTGGTCACATGGTTCAACTTTTGAATCACTGAAAAAGCATGGGTTCAAACAAAAGGTGCCGTGTTCTAAGATGTTCAACACGTCTAGATGTAAATATGAGGAAATCAAAGCTGAAATTCTGAACTGTCATCACCTTCATCTTTTGATCTCAAACAAACTGTGTGTGTGTATATAATATATATATATATATATATATATATATATATTATATATATATTCATTCTGTAGGTGGAAATGGCTTGTTGATAAGAGAGGTCAGAAGAAAATAGCCAGACTGGATTGAGCCAGCAGAAAGTTTAGCTCAAATAACCGCTCTGTACAGTTGTAGTGAACAGAAAAGCATCTCAGAAGATTGAGGCTGATGGGCCACACCAGCAGTAGACATGTCAGCCAATAACAGAAAACTGGGCAGCTGAAGATCTGATGTTCTTCAACTGGCAAGATTGGGCAGATCTGTGTCCAGTGTAGAGTTCCTGTTCTTGACTGGCAGGAAGATAATCCGACATGGCCCTCTGCCTCAAGGGTTTACATAATGTGTGTTCTGAAATGTTTTTAATGTGGATATACGGTAGCCTTCCTGCATTCTCTCACAGTATACTCACTCACACTCTCACACACTCATTCTCACTCTCACATTAAGAAAGTAGAAATGTTCCTGGCTTGCATGCCGAGTGTCACTTTATTGTAAAAACCACATCTCAAATCTAATCTAAAATCTAATCACGCCCTGCTTTTCCTCCTCATAAAATGTGCAATTTGCTTTTGAGTAAACACAACTGATATTAAAGGAAAGTAAGGGGGGGGGGGGGGGGGGATCAACGGCAGATGTGACAGCTAAACAAACATTTTAGCACAGATTCCTATACCGAGTGTCTGCGAACTGTATCCATCAAGCGGTTCATTTCAATTCGAATGTGATATAATGCTGATAAATTCTACAGCTTGTAATTTTGTTTTCTCTATTCTTATTAGAAAGCCTGTGCCTTGTGACCCCTGATCTAATAAAGAACGTTTGTTTATCTCTTGCACCACAGCAAAAATAAATAAATAAATAAAGGAACAGGAAGCAAGCATGATGGACGAAAGCCCGTGCTGTATTTGTGTTTCATTTTCACACAGTTTAAAGTTGTATGAAGTCGGATAGGAAGCCAGTCGTGAGTGTGCGCCTCTTCGAAAGTGCGGTTCGTTTCTGACGAAAGCCAAAGTCTGAGCTCCACACAGAGACAGACACTAAAACCGAGTTAAATACAGCCTTATGAACATGGAGTAGCACAGTTTTCTCTCTCAAGTCTCTTGACCTGCTGTACACAGCACTCAAAAAAAAAAAAATCAAAACACAAAAACCTAAAAGTGGAAATGGAACGTAAAGAAAGAAAAGGAAAATGTGTTCATTGCACTTAACAGGGTTTGGTCTCAAGCATTAAGGGAATAAAGCAATAATAATAATATTAATAATAATAATAATAATAAAAGTGTTTCCACTGGTAATCGGTAACGCATAATGTATCTGAGAAAGCAAAACTCACAACAGCGTCACAACATCTGTAATGGAAATGTCTTTGTAACTGCAGTGTTTTTCATTTCTTACTTATTTCCTACCTACATGGTCATTACTTCTTCCATTACAGTCGTTTGCAGACCTTCTTTCAAGCAGCTGCAGAGGGCAAGAGGTGTGTGTTTGACCTTTTAAAAAGGTGCAGTTCAGAAAATTAAACCCATTCACCTCAAATCTAGTCGATCAGCCGACATGCGTTCGGTGTCTGGTGATAGGACTCTATTCTGTTTGATCTTAAACCCAGTTCATGGAGTTTAACCAAAAATGTTATTAGAGGGCGATGGCTTTTGTTCAGATCACCTGAAATCGTACATGTACAGTCATTTCTGCCTACGTGTGCTGTGTGAAATCAGCATAAAAGGATGAATTATATTTGCTTTTATCAATATAAAGATGGCTGCTGTGGTCATTTGCACACACGATGCATCCGCATGGCACAATACCGACGTAAACAGCAGGGGAAGTAGAGCGCTATGTGACTGTCCGCTCCTGAGCAAATAAACTAGTGTTGTGCGTCAAATCACCTACTTCTATTCTACTATTCTATCCCATTATCATACACGAACCCTAACCCAGTTTACTTATTCTTATGGATATTATTTCAGTCATCAAACATAGTGAAATATCTTTTTGTGTACCAGTGATCTGGATTTGAATTTGTAAATACTTCTTGAATATCCAAAGGCAGGGTTTTAGTTTTGAGACACGGTTCATGACGACGGCCGAGTGTTTGACTTGGAAACCTGACAAGACAGGGATGTCATCGCTGCCACCTAGTGGACATTGATTTTCATAAACAAGGTGAGGGTGTGAACAAAGTCGCTCGGGTCACGCTTGACGACTTGCGTCAAGTATGACCCGGCCGTAAAAAGCTTAAAGTTGCACATTAACGTCTGTTCAAGCTGTAATTACAAACAGGAAATGATTGGAATACTTCAGTTTCCGACTTACGGTATCGCTAAACATTCTGAGTTGGCCTCCGACCAGCTTAGTTTTAGCCATCAGAGATTGGAGATGTAGTCTAGCGTCCCTTCGGGATTACCTGTTTTTTTTCTGATCGCAGAAATGAGCGTGAAAATCGAGCAAACGCCGTAATATATGGGACGAGCATGCAATTTTTCAAAATTACCGCAGACTTGGGCCAAGATACGTCATGTGACATCATCACGACGCGCGTTCAGCCAAAGCCCTCTTCGATTCATGCAAGTTGAACATAAGAACAGCCAAAAAGGTCTTGTTTACCAACAAACGTCAGCGTGAAAGAAATCTCATGCGCTTGCGATTTCGCCGATCCGAGTAGTTTTCCGCAAAACAGAACAAAACCGAGGTTTTAGGAATATACTGAAGTAGCTCAGGCTATTAATGGTGCAGCTGAATACAAAAACGCAAGAATGGCAATTCTGCATTACTGTAATCTGTAAACATAAACAAAACTTCACTGGATATTATAGAGTCAGCCATCTTGAACAACCAGAACCCCCCCCCCCCCCCCCCCCCCCCACACACACACACCACAATGCAGTTTGGTGTCGAGCAGCACCTCAAGCCCCTCTTTTCAACATCTGGCAGGGGAATTGTAATAAAATGAATGTGGACGATAAAGTTTAAATGCAGCGATGTAAATCCAGACTTGGATTTAAATGTTAAAGTTTAGGAGATAGACTTCTGTTAGCGTCGGCGCAAAAACTAAATGCACCGAACGCATCTCGGCTGATAGACTACAGTACAACGTTCTCCGAGATAAGGAGAAAACGCTTCTCGATTTGATCTCTCATCAATCCACGACTTGGTTAAAAGATAGTGTCATATAAAGGAAATGGAAATATTCAAGATCTCGTATGCCACTATGACTCGTACATCAAAATGGTGTCTCGTAGTACGACGTGAAGGTCATCTCTCCGCTCGTTAGTTCAGCGATGAAATATACAGGAAGTGCAGTTGCCTTGACTTGCTCTTATAAAACACTGGATATTTCAGAATGGCAACCAACCTGAGAGCGGAGTGAATTCTGAAAGAAGGTCAGCCAAAAATACACATACACTTGATTAGCCGAGAAACGTTTCGTTCTCTTAAGTTTGTTTCTTTAGATTTGCACGAAACGTTCTAGTTACACCATCAGACAGTAACTTCAGTGTTCTCTATGAAAGCAGTCTTTAAGCTAAATCGCGTTCTTTCATCTTCAGCACACACTCTGACATCACTCAAAACTACGCTAGGAAGCGTTGCTTAAATCGTGAAGGTGTTGTCCATTAGCGACGATTTGGATGATAAAAAAATACTTTGTGTACGATGTAGATATAAACGATTTCGCATTAATGACTGGTCAGCTACTTTAGCCTCAGGGCTACAGTGCGAATCTAAAGAAGTGCATTTTATTCACGTACGGACCGTCTCGGCTGATCGAACGTTTGTTATTTTTGGCCTGAACTATTCATAGAAAAACTGAAAATATACGTGAACCAGTGGCAGAAAATCGTGGGTATTTTTTTTTTTTACAAGTCGTATCATTCCAAAATGAAATCCACAAGAACGTCTTTCTTGAAATTGGAGGGGAAAAAAAATTAATAATCATACACAGGCACAAAGTACAGTACACAGCACGCATCACCATTATACACCAAAACTAAATGTACAGAAAAGAACGCCAAGCCATGCCCTAAAACCGACGATAAAAAGAGTCATGCGTTTACGACAGAACAGGCATGTGCCGATATTCCGTTTTATTTCCTGATATTATCGCGATGTGTTAGAAACGCGGTAGCTAGCCAGATTCCTGGTAGCTACCGAGGATTTATTAGTGAAAACGTCGTTATTACACGTCATTTCTGGAAAATCCTTTGCATGTAGGATATTCAAGTAATGATGCGTTCGACTTAACCCTGGGAATGGGACGTACGTTATTTAAGTTACAAACTGGAGAAAAAACACGATATCAACAATCTTGCCAGCTAACGTTAGCAATACATGTGACACAGTGATCGCCTCAAAACAGCGAACCGTATAGTCAGTGTTCTAGATTTAACAATTGATGATGTCTGTATCTTGATCAATCTAAAGCAAACATATACAGGATAACTCATTTAAAGGTAAGAAAGGGTACTTTGTTAAGTGTTGATGCTGGGAGGAGCCGTGTAGATTCGAAGCTACGTGCTGAACTCGAGGCTGGGGACAGCTTGTCGAGTTTTCCTAGTCGGAGGTCGGAAATTCCGCGCAACGAGCTTCAGTTCCAATACAAAACATCGAATATCGTGTCATTTTTGAATAGGAAATACAAATAAATAGTCATTAGTTTGGAAAGAATTTGCAGGTGTACCTCAGGACTCAATGCTAAGACCCCTTTACTTCATTCCTTGCTTGTAATTTTGTTCTGGTTTCAATTGTTTATTTAATTTTATCGAGTTTTTATCAATTTGCTTATCTATTGGTAATTGAGAACCTTAATATAAAGCACTTACGTGTTTTATGGAAAATTCTCAGAATTAAAGACCAGGTACACGTGGTATTTTTTGCCATTGCGTTCCACTACGCACCATGTTCCGAGCATTCATTGTAAGTTCTATGTCGATAGCTTTTACTTTATTGGAAATTATCGAGTCCTGTTACTAGGTCACTTTAATTACCACAAACACATTATCTTTTCAGTGCCTCGTTTGCATCAGAGGGCATTGTTGTTACTAAGACAGAATGCTAAGTGAAAGAGACTTTAAAATAATGAAATTCACGGTCTTGAACAGAATTATGGGATTGCCTTCACAACTATTCAATCTGTTCAAAGGAAGAAGAAGAAAAAAAACCCTCAGAAGACTGACATCCTTATGCTGCTCGATAATGCTCTCGGCTAATTTACGCTAACAATATCGTGCCTAATAACGTAAATATCGTGATATACCATAAACCCGATAATCGGCACATGCCTACAAAATAACAGCTGTTAAATCGATACAAAGTGGTTCGCTTCTGGAGTGGATACGGGAAAAATAAACATACAAAACAAAAAGGGCAAAACAGATACAGTAGAAAAGTGAGTAGCCGGTCGAATCTCCACCCTGGGGAAAAAAGTTACATGCAGGATGTAGAAGATTTCAATGGCTTCTCCACTTATTGCAGCTGGAGTTGCGGGAGGATGCTCCCTTCCCTCCTCCGTGGTGGGAATGAAACGCGTTCGAGAGCGGGTTTTAACATCACTCTCACTACTGTATCGCACACACACACACACACACACACACACACACACACACACACCAGACTGCGCTGCTGAAATGCCAATGACATGTCGAGGCCAGTAGTGCAGGTTTAAAAAATTCGCCACGTTTCGTCTTCTAGAGCTCCTCGTAGTCTCCCTCCTCTCTCTTCTCCGCTGCTTGTCCTCCAGCCAGGAAGGCCTCCAGATCATCCAGCTCGCCCGCTTTCTTGCTCCGGGACTTTTTCTTTTTTTTCTCGTCTCCGGCTCCTTCCGGCTCCTCGCGCTCCTTCTTCTTGTGTTTCTTCTTCTTGCTGCTTTTCTCTTCGTCCTGGGGAGGAAGACGTGAACGACAAGGTTGCAGAAACCGTGAACACTTTCATACACATTAATTTACAGAAGTCTAAAGGTTGAATTTAGAGTTTAACTATGAGGAAATTAATGTAAACGTAAAATTTATAAACATTCGTTATACATATAAACATTAGCACTGGTCTCGTTAGGTATGTTATGCATTTCAACAGATTAAACCAGAAATAAAAATAGTGCTTTAATAAAAAATTATTTTCTAACATAGTCAGTACAATTTGTTTTGGCGTATTTAATTAAAGTTTTATTTACACTAAATAAGGACGCTATCCTTCTGGGGATATACAAAGCCTACTTTTCCAACACGCTGATTATTCCTGATCCTATTGAATCGAGATGTGATATTTATCTAAGAATACATGAAGCGGTAAGAAAATAAATAATGAAATAAATAAATCTACTACGGTTTATTTCTACCATCTGCATCCGCATAAAGACAACAGATGCTCCATTCCTTTCACCTCTTTACTCTTCTTCTTCTTTTTCTTCTTTTCTTTTGTGGAGTGCTTGCTTTCCTTTTCTGAAAAATAGACAATACCGGACTCAGCCCTTGGCACGTTCCACTTCATACGAGGTACGGATAATAAAAAAACTAAACAGGAAATGAAACGTCGTGCTATAGGAAGACGACTTGCCATCTTGTTCGTCGCTGCTGTCTTTGCTCTTGATGCTTTTCTCCTCGAAGCCCAGGCCGAAAAGGTCGCTGTCGTTCTTGTGTTTGAAGGAGAGCACGGAGGACTTCGCTGGCTCGGCAGGGATGAGCTCGTCTTCCGAGAGGTCGGGAAGGTCAGACCTGACACGGAAGGCGTCCTTCGTGAAAAGAAACAAAAAATAAAAAAAAAAACACTCCGGGACGTGTCGTTATTGGAAAATAATCAACTTCAGAGCGGTAACAGTAACTCTTTCATGACGGGTCGCATCACACCACACCGTCTGTAATGATTTTCCTATTACAGCATGCCGCCACGTGCATGGACGCTCTTTCCATCATCGTTCTTGTACAACTCGATGCGGAAAATATAAACCGGCTTTCCGAATGTATTTATTTTTAATTAATGTTTTAAGCAGATAGCAGGATGTAATATAATGTAACAAAACAACATGATTTAAAGACCCGTCTCTAATCCTTTTTTACCTCTTTCTGCACATGCTCCTCGTCGCTCTCAAAATCGGGGTCGTCCATGACGAATGAGAGCATCTGCTGGGCCACGGGGGCATCAAGGTCCGTATCAGAGGAGTCGCCCTGAGGAGGAGCCGCTTTCGCTTTACCCTGCTTCGGAGGCGAACCTGGGTGTGGAGTGTGTGTGAGGTGTATGGGAGTCGGCGTGAGGATCTGAGGCTCTGTGATAATCTGAGGCTGGACTGAAGGCACGGATTTCGCGACTTTGGGTTTTTCCACCAGCGCTAAAGAGCTCAAATCGTCCCTGCAGGAGAGAGCAGGCAAAAGTTAATGCTACTGTGCGTATTTAACTTCCAGGAAAGTGAAGGTTCGTCTGAGGATAAATCTTAAACGCCGAGCTTACAGGTGGCTGTCCAGCTGGATATCGAGATCTTCGTTCTTAGCCACGACTGGTTTGGCGTCATCCTCTTCCTCGTCGCTGGATAACGTGATGTTAAGATCTTTACTAGGGACTGAGGATCTGGGCTGCTGCATGGCCGCAGCATCGTCGGGGTCCAGATCATCCTGAAACCCTGCGACCATGGGGTTCCCTGCTCGCCCTTCTCCATCACTAACGGAGGCGAAGAAAAAATAAAATGAAATAAACAGTGGTTGACGTGCGGAAGTGCTGGCAAATGGAGACGAAATGAAGCTCATGATGTCTTAGGTTCCAGATTAGCACCATCTTTAACAGTGGAAACGTGTAGTACGGTCGGTTCCAGATGCGGCCTATACGTACTGATTGTACCAATTC
>JAFFST010053886.1:12610-35033 GCA_022414735.1 Noturus placidus | reverse complement strand
CCCCCCCCCCCCCCCCCTTAACTGAAATCATAGCTTTGACCACAGTTCTCATCTTGGACTGCGTTAAGAGGACTCTGCACTCACCAAGCTACATTTCAACCTTGACAATACTTTCTATACAAGGAGAACGAGGCTAATTACCGGAGACTGAAAATTAGCCTCGTTCTCCTGGGGTGGAGAAATAAATACACAAAGGGTTTGTCAGGTTTGAACGGCTGAGTTATTTCTGAGTGAGTCTCTTTACGGTAAAGTGTGTGTTGCGGGCGTGTGCTGTACCTGTCACTGTCCGCGGCGTTTGGCTGTGGCTGGTTGCTCATGCCGGGTCTGGCGCTGGAGGGGACGCTGTCTTCTAAGAAACTCTTATCCAGTCCTTCATCTGGTACAAAGTCATCCACACACTGCACCGTGGGCGGGGCTCGGGGAGCTCCTGGCTCCGCCTCTGCACAAACAGACCAAAACAGATTTAAAGCCCTCCCACAAAAAAAAAGAAAGGCTTGGGGAGGTTTTAAAATTGTTAACCTCTGAATTATGTCAGCAATATGAAGAGCAATGAGACAAAAAGTCTGTACAATTGATAATAACTTAACTTGACCTTAATTTGTGTTTCCTCGAATCAATTAAACACAATCAAATGTGAGAGGAGTGAATGTAGCTAGGCATTTGTTTATCCTGCAAAATGTTCCTCAGCTTTGCATGCAGATAAAAAATACAGAGACATTTCTTTACTAACAAAGTGCCAACTTCTTCCCTGTATTTTTACTGGCCAGTTAAAAATAATAATAAAAATAAATAAAGAGCTTTATTATCAACAACCTGCTGATTCTTGGGGGAGAAAGTCATGCGATCCTCTTCTCATGATGTTCACGAGTCCTAATCCTTTGAATTATTTCATGTCTTGGAGCATCAAGCCCCAGGGGAACTCTCCAAATAGGAAAGTGTGTGTGTGGAAAAAACAAAGTCCTGAAGACTTTCTCCTGTCAGAAAACTTACTGGACATTCATAAATGCTAAATAAATGTCTCCTTATAGAAAAAACCTCACCAAATGAACAAGTACAGACCTAGAGTCTATAGAAAATCTGCCTTCAGACCAATCAGATACGAGCGCTGTGTTATAAAAATGATTGTGTCGCAATACATGCAGCACATAAGCAACCTGATTTGTTAAAGTACGTGAGCTCTCGATTCCCCAGACAGAAAATAGAGAAAAAAATGAGAATGGTTTTCTTTTGTTGTAAATGATGTCCTTCCTGTTTTATATTACTGAGCCAAAAATGGCATTTTAAATTAAAATCTGCGAGCAGCATTTATGGGGCCAAGCACCCGGACTCGCTGAGCCGCACATTCACACAGGAAAGCAGAGACATAACTTAGGCAAAGGGAGAACGGTTTTGAATTTCAGACTTCCTTTGATGAATTTGGTTTACACAGGTCTCAAGATGATGTGAGCCAAATTTAGTGAAGATTTGACAACATATGGAGGAGCAGTAGCAAAAGAGGTACTTGGATGGAAGCATTTTCGGCATGCTATTGTAGCGTTTGACCAGTAAGTGGCGCAGTCACAAAATTCATTGCAAAGCCTCAGGGTATGGTCCTAAAGTGCCTACCAAGATTTGTGTCAGTGTGCAAGGTAGTTGCTGAGATACAGCCTGACTTCCTGTTTGGCTGGGTCGCTGTCGGATTTGTTGGCATTGTTACGGGCAAACCGTTTGGAATATCAACATTCTTTTGATACCTTTTGTCCAGGTTGGTCTGAATATGATGTATGCCAAATTTGGTGTTGATTGGACATAATTTGTAGCAACTTTCGGTGCTTGGCCCCCGAATTACACAAGTTATAACTTCCTTGAGATTCCTTCCTTTTAAGATTAAGAGAATGAAACACAGATACACTCACACACTTCAACTCGTATGTGTATGTGAGACACACTCACCGTGGGTAGCAGTGGGCATCTCAGGGGTGGTGGTCGCACCGAACAGCCTGGAAATGAAGCTGCGTTTCTGCGGCTGCTGAGCTGGAGATGGAAACGAGGCAGAGGCTGGGGGAAGAGCAACAGGAACCTGCGCTTCCACAGATGGTGAGGTGGAGGGTAACTGTGGGTTCAGGTTCTGCCCGATGACAGAGGGCTGCTGTGGAGTACCGGGGCTGGAGCTGCCCGTGGAACTTGCGCCAGCTGGGACCACTGGGGACTGCGAACCTGACGACGGGCTCTGACCGTTAGCGTCGCCGGGAGATCTGTAGCCTTTAGCACGTGCTTCCATCATCTCTAGGAATCTGCGATCATCAGCTTCAGGACATTAGTACATGCATCACAGTCAAATCTAATAGGAAGTTTGGATCGCGTACATTTTCGAGCACGCTGTCTTACATTTCGTAGTTTTGATCCTCGGTTTCCTGCTGGACCGTCAGCTCCTCCAGTGTAGCGTCGATGTCCAGTTGGTTGGTCTCTAGCTGCCGTAACAGCGTCTCTCTCTGCAGACCAAAATGGGATTTGTTAACTGCACAAAACTAGAACAATCCCAGAAACTGGGTCTTGAGTTTCTGAACATTTAAGCAAAAAATAAGTCGGCAACTACTGAATAAGAACTAGTTCAGATATTTGACCTGCTGTGACCTTGACCTTGTTTGGATCGATCCTGAAATCAATTAATCTGCTGGTTTCAATGATAATTCCAGACAAACCCATTGAACCAGACATTCTTGAGAGAGAGAGCGATACCTCTAACAGGAATCCTGTACGGATGGACGCAAGGTGCAACGAATTCCCGTTAACGTGTTCTCTCAGGAACGAGCTGTCCTTCCTGTGTGAAGTATATTTTAAACTGATTTTGAACAAATGTTATCTCAAATATATCTCAACAACTGCTCGGTCCTGTAGGTTCATCCTGTACAACATCAAGAAAATCCGACCATACCTCACTGAACAGGCCACACAGATACTAGTCCAGGCTCTTGTTATCTCAAAACTGGACTACTGTAACTCTCTACTTTCGGGCCTCCCAGCCAGCTCCATCAGACCTCTGCAGATGATTCAGTATACTGCTGCGCGCCTCGTCTTCAACCAACCCAAGAGAACCCATGTCACACCCCTCTTCATCTCCCTCCACTGGCTTCCTGTAGCTGGCCACATCAAATTCAAGTCCTTGATGCTCACCTACAAGACCTTGTCTGGAACAGCACCCTCCTACCTCAACGCTCTCCTGAAGGCTTACGTTCCCACATGCAATCTGCAATCGATTAGCGACCGACGTTTAGTAGTTCCTACTCAGCGTGGCACAAGGTCCCTTTCCAAAACATTCACACTAACTGTTCCTCAGTGGAGGAATGAACTTCCAACCTCAATCCAGACCGCAGACTTTCTCACCATCTTCAAAAAATAGATAAAGACCCACCTCTTCCGTAAACACCTAACCAACTCATAAATTTTTTTTAAAATAAATAAATAAATAAATAAACAATTTTGCACTTACACCTCGACTCTGCGCACTTTGCTTCTTCTAGAACTCAATTAATAGATCTTGTATAGTAGCACTACTTGTATTGTTCTCTGCTTGATATATCGCTTTGCTTGTATTTTTCTCATTTGTAAGTTGCTTTGGATAAAAGCATCCGCTAAATGAATAAAATGTAAATTTTGTAAATCAATGTATTTAACGACTCTCAAAATTATATTCGCTAGATTTTACAGCATTCACAACGAGCTAATTGTTTGTGGTTCAACCAAAAGTGTTTTTTAGGATGTTTTGGAAATTTGGACTTGCAATGCAGTAGTAAGACCCGTGTTCCGTATTTTCCGGTGTATAAGCCGCTACTTTTTTCACACGCTTTGAACACTTCGGCTTAAACAAGGATGCGGCTAATTTATGGATTTTTACGGACGAGCTTTATGCAGCTGAAACATTTAGCCTTGTCACATCGGACCAATGAAATTACCGAACAGGTCACAGTGGACCAATGAAACTGTTCGAATTAAATCAAATGCACTCACACTAAATTCTTCAGATCAGTCATTTTGCGCATCATGAACACACCCTAATCATGGAAAACACACGGACAAATGCATATGATGCAGCTTTCAAGTTAAAGGCGAGAAATCATTTACCAAATCTCGCCGCATGCGAAGAGAAACTTTTGCTCGAGTCTGCCAGTGGATCCTAACAGCGTAGAGCAGTGTCAAAAAATCTACTATCACCAACGGGTTTCGAAAAGCTGGACTGCTGAAGAGGACAGCACAAGCTCAAGGGAAAATTTGCCTCGAGACATAATTGACATTGACAGCGCCAATGAAAGAGAAACTGAGGAAGTGTGATGAAGTAATTCCGAGTCTGTTCAATGCTGACACTGAAGAAGACAACTTTAGAGGTTTTAATGCACAGGAGGAAGATGAAGATAGATCAATGACCATTCCTGATAGGCAATTGCATTATTTTTTTTTTAAATCAGCTGTGTTACCGGCACTGTTCGGAATAAAGCATTTAAATAAAAAAAAAATCTTTGTGTAACATCTTTCTGTGTAAATACCTCGTGTTACAACGTGGAGACCTGTGGCTTATAGACAGGTGCGGCCTATATACATGTACAATTTTTTTTCATTTATTTAGTGGGTGCGGCTTATATTCAGGTGCACTCTATAGTCCAGAAAGTACGGTGCCATGAATAAAAACGCTGCTATAGGGGAAATAATCAATGACAGAGTGGTGGGATGAAGTGAAGTTACCATTAACAACCCCAATTTTGATTATTTTCCAATAACAGCACAACCCCAATGCGCTGTATTCCTCTTACACCACAGCAATTTTCATTTAAGAACATCCACAAAACTAGTTTGTTTCTTTTATCGGTTTCCCGACCACGTAATAGAACTTAAAAGCAGCTTGAGAAACCAAAACGCCCAACTGAAGACTTTCCCGTAGCTGAAAACGTGCATTTTGGGTTTTATCGCTAACTCTTAAAGCACTGACACTGGAGACTTCTTACATAAATAAACTTCTTCTCCTTTGATCAGAAAAGCAAATTATTTGTTAAGCATCAGCAATTTTTTTTTATTATTAGGCTTAGATTATGTTACATCATATGAGTCCATGAGAATGAGCAGTTACCGTAGAAACGATAACATCTTAGAACGAGCGTGTGGGTATGAACCTGTGATCGATCTTCCTCTCAGCCAGAACTGCTGGTATAGAAAACGAATAAACATGTTCTGACCGATACAGATGGAAAATAAAAATAATCAAATAAATTGTATTTAAGGAAGAAAATTCAAGTGTTAAAATCAACTTGGTTAACTTACTATAACTGACGGTACTCAGAGGTAAGAGGTGAAGGTAAAAGACCGCAGTCTGTCTGATTATTACAGTCTAGCAAACACGCCAAGACGTAAACTCGTAGCCTGAAGGGTTTGAAGGCTTTAGAGCTGAAAAGTTTTCCCTACTAATAAAGTGCACTGTAATGAGATCGTGAGACGAGTGGAGTTTGTTTGACTCTGCAGTCTGACACCACTGATCTAATTACTGCTGGACATCCGAGATACTACGCACACACGCGCGTGCGCACACACACACAGCCCTAGATGAAATATTAAAGTGAGTCGCACAACCATGAACTCGAGTCTATACTCTAGAAACTAGAGAGTCAGCCTAACAGAGACTGGGTGTCGGTGTTCTACGGTCGTAAATTCGTGATCCACTTACCTGAAGCTGCAAGAAAGGAATGTTGAAAAATCGGTGCAGGTATTTGAGGCCGAAGCCATTTTTCATGGAAGACTCGGCGTAGTGGATGTAGGAAGAACCCAGTGGCCTGTTCGGGAAGAAGAACAAAGTCATCAAACATTTATACACTCTACGTCCGCCAATCCGACACGGAGTGTTTGAAGATACCGGTTTGAACTGAAGGATTGGATAGGATGTAGTTTCTAATCAGACCCATGGACATTTCTTTTATTCTTGGTTTTTAAAACTAGACAGTTTGTTAGATTGATAGATGGATTCCTGAAATCTTAGGGAGAGGAGGCGGGGTTGGCGGGGGGAGGGGGGTGGGGGTGTTCCAATCTCTTATATTATTTCATCATGTCAAGGTGCGACACATCAGTATATTCTCAAAATAAAAGAGTCCCTGGTTTGATCCTAAGCTTGGTTTACTGTGTGTTAAATTTCACAGGTCTGTGTGGGTTCCTTCCGGGTTTTCTGATTTCATCCTACCTCAGATTTTGTTTTTTTTTCCACATTTAAAAAACAAAAAACAAAAAACAAACAAAACAAAAAAAAAACAACAGGGAGGTGGACTGGCTATACTAAAGAACTAAATGAAATACCAAAAACATGGTGGTTTAAGTGGGGATAAAAAGAACCATTTACAGTGTTCTGTCCAATACACAGAGCCCTGATATTTGTATTTTACCATAATAAAAAAAAAGAAAGATTGCTCGGTTTTGGAGATTAATCTCCATCGATCGGCAAAGATCCACACCAGGGCTGGTGTTTTTCCTGGTTGCGTCCGTTGTGGGAGCGGCTGAGAAGGGTCCGCAGTCATTATACGGTACGAGAGTGGCCTCTAGAGGCGAAATAAAAACTATCGCTGACAAAATTTTGCTGTGTTATTTGAAGTGTTTTTCGATTAGTGGATTGTCCACTAATCGTAGGATCTGCGATTCGATTCCCGGCCCACATGACCCCACGTACCGAAGTGTCCTTGGGCAAGACACTGAACCCCAAGTAGCTCCTGATGGCAAGTTAGCGCCTTGCATGGCAGCTCTGCTACCGTTGGTGTGCGAGTGTGTGTGTGTGTGTGTGTGTGTGTGTGTGTGTGTGTGTGTGTGA
The DNA here is from genome assembly GCA_022414735.1 of Noturus placidus. Classification (NCBI taxonomy): domain Eukaryota; kingdom Metazoa; phylum Chordata; class Actinopteri; order Siluriformes; family Ictaluridae; genus Noturus; species Noturus placidus. Next base: position 28,219 of record JAFFST010053886.1, on the reverse strand, counting down.
ATGGGTGAATGAGACACAGTGTAAAGTGCTTTGGATAAAAGCGCTATATAAGTGCGTCATTTAATATTTAATAATAAATATACATTAAAAATGTCTATATTTTCATGGTACAGTCAGTACTGTTTATCTTTGTAATAAAGTTCAACAGCATTGCGTAACATGAGCGTTACGTTTTCATTCGGTATCGATGTGAAGAACTATCGGTCGATTCTCTGAAGAAAACCACGTATTTGATTTTGACACTTTCTGAAGGATATTTAAGCATGGCGAAAAGTCAAAAGCACAGTACGTACTACTTCCTCCTCCAAGATACCAGGCACTGATGTCTTATTCGTACCTGTTGAGGCTGTTGATGAAGTCTCTGATGTCATCGGGAAGGATGACCCTGTGCTCGCCCATATCCCGATGATTACCCAGCACGCACACCGGAACGTGGGTTGGTACTCTGGGCAGCTCCCTCAAAATGTAGTTATAAGTCCTGTGAAGGAAAAACAAACACAAAGAGAAGAGAGCGTTTCAAGAAGAAGCATACCACATTTCCTGTTTGTAAAAATCTATTCGTGTTTTCCCATAACTTAATAACAGCAGGACTATCAGGAATCCCATGCACTGCACAAAGAAACTAGCGTTTTCCAGCTCTATTGCAAATTTAAACCTCAGCACAAAAAAAAAATCTAACTTCTAATGTGTACATTTTTGGCTGCATTATTTCTTTAAGATAAAATTGACATTGATACAGCAGTCTACTTAAAAAAAAAAAATTGAAATAAAATAAAAAATAAAAAAAAACATATGAGCATACTGGCATTAAGACCCAGCTCTTTGTTTTCTACCATTGCTTTGTGATGTCGAACATCATGATGACGCCATTACAGTTCTTATAGACGTCCAAAAACTCTGCGTCCAGGGCCATCTCGTTCTCAGCCTGCAAACACCATACATACACACTCAGGCAAAAACCACATCCCCCTGGGAAACTTAATAGATTGCATACACAGTATACGACAATTTAATCAATTCTCTAGTAACAGGACGGGTTCCACATAAACAGATTAAAAAAGCTCATATAATCATAATGATATGGTGATGTTTTCTGTGGCGGTTTTATGGAAGGAGTCTCCAGTGCCAGCGCAGAGGTAAAGCTATAACTTTGACATTCCATGACATTTAACTATAAAAAAAAAATAAAAAATGAAAAAGAAATGTAATTGTTTGAAAGTTAGTGTCGTATAAGATGAATAAAACTCATAGCTGCATTACACCACAACGTCATTATTTGATTATTTTTCCTATAACTGCACGGCCCCGAGCATTCTATTCCTTACGTATTTTACTCGTATTAAAGAATATATTGAGAGCATATGACAAATATAATTAATTTCTGCATGAAATATCACAGCAATCCGACCACTGCAGAGTTTCTCCTTCATGATTAAGGCTTATGAGCGATTCATTTTACCTCCTGAGGATCATTCTCAAGCTTCAGGGTGTCTCCTCGCTTTTTACCCTTGCCTACACAGACAAAAAAAAAAAAAAAAAAACAAACAAAAAAGATGAGATGAAACAAGTCCATTAAGCACAAACACTCAGTGTTAGAAGCTGCTCAGTTGAATTACACAAACAAAAAATCTTTAAAAATCAAGAGTGAGCAACATTTACTAGCCACATCAAGCTGTAATGCAAACCAACACCTGAAGGAACGACTCAGCAAAAAGTTCTATTTTTTTTAAATATACAATGTAGTCGATCAGCCAAGACGTATATTGGGGCCTGACGATCAGAGCCATGAGGGTAAAGTAGCTCACGAGTCTCTGTTTTTGTTTTTTTCCTGTTAAAAACAGACATTAAATTACAGACAAACTCCGCAGCCGGGTCGTTCAATTCGGATTCATTTTTTAAGTGAGGTGAGATAAGGTAATCATTATCGAATTTATAATACAGAAATATCCTGATGACCTGAGAAAAGCTCGAAACACCTGCAAAGGTTTCCTTAGGCTTTAATTGCTCAGTCTGGTTCAGTACACACAACCACGATCACGGGGGAAGATGAAAGTTTCATTTGGAAATCAAGGTCCCAGAGTCTGGAGGAAGAGTGGAGAGGCACGGAATCCAAGCTGCTTGCTTCCAAGTCCATTGTGAAGTTTCCACAGTCAATAGCTGCGTTTACATGGACAACAATAATCCACTCTTAATCCAATTAAGACCATACTTTGATTAAGAAACTAGCATGTAAACAGCCACTTTTTACTTACCTTAATCGAATTAAGGTCATAATCTAAGTAAGCTCTAATGGAATTAAGACAGGTGGAGTACTCCTGTTCTAGTCGTATTATGGACGTGTATTACAGACATGTAAACACCTTAATCACATTATGAACGTCGTGTGAGAGATTTCACCGCATTTTGCGACAGGACACGATCACACACGGCAGTTCTCAACAAGAGAGTTCGGCTGCGTTCCAAACCGCATACTTTCCTACTATAGGCTTGTAGTGGGGGAAAATACATGCATCTCGGCTACTATATAGACGATAAGTATGCCGTTTGAGACACAGCCTACGGGAACAAGACAGGAGTATTCCATTGTAAAAAAGCGCTATACAAATTGATAATAATAATTATTTATTCTAAAACTCATGTAAACACCTGAATCACATTATTATCTTAATCAGAGTACGGTCAATAATTAGATTACTGCTGTCCATGTAAACGTAGTCAATGATGAATTTGGTGTGCCATGTCATCTGCTGGTGTTGGTCTCAAGTCGAGACTCGATGCAGCTCGTGCTTTTGAGCTCGTGTATGCGGAAGAGCCCGGAAAGAGCTTTCCTAGATAGATTTCCGATTAGATCGACTTGCGATCGAGCGCTACGTTTATTCGTTTGACTCGAGCATGAAAATGAAGACACAAACAAACATCAGACGCCAAAAGTGTCCTGGCTGACTGACCGACCGACACGGTAAAAGAAAAATAATGTTAATGGATCCCCAAAATTAATTCCATGCTAAATTCAGTTTGGATTTTTTTTATTATTTAAATAAATAAATAAAGATGTACTTAAATAAACCCATATATTTTTTAAATGAAAAATAAAAATCGAACACTGTGAGCTTTGGGTTAGAAAACTGTGTTAGTCTTATTAATCAGAGCGGGTGTATTATGTAATATCCTTTGGGGTGCGCTCCGCTCCATGTTGCACACCGTTCTAGACCTTTGGCAGGCAGACCCCAGAGAGTTAAATCCACTTTAATCCAACTGCAATGCAATGAGTGAAAAGTAGCAGCTGTGTTTGCACCGAGATTACACACACACACACACAGCAAAAACGCGCACACACACACACACACACACACACCCGTTAGATACACACAACTATGACCTAATGTCTATCAATCTCTATGCAGAAGTGGTTTCTCACCTACACCTTCAGGAAGAGGGATTTTTTGGCCTGGGTGCACAGTGAGAGCAGAGCAAGAGAGACAGCATTAATACACACGGCGAGTCGGCGTGTGTGGGCCGAGTGGCTCGGTAAACCGGGCCGAGTTTAATAATGCATCTGATGAAAGCATGACAATGGGGATGGGTGTAATACGAGCATGCAGAAAGCTACTTTCTCTCTAAAACACTGGAAACGATACACATCGACGATAAATACCTTTATTTTTCTTTCCTTTTTTAAACATGTGCCGATTGATGTTATCGCGACACCGAATGAATCATTACACAACCACCTGTTAAACCGTGCTCTAGTTAAACGTGATTTTGCCTCAAAAGGAACCTAATTGGGGATTTCACAGCTTTATTTACTCATGACTCCATGTTAACGTGGTATAAAGCATGGCAGTGTGGACATTAAGTAGGTTTACATGCACTTAAGTCTATAGATCAATTTTTTTTTCTCTACAGACAAACTGTATGTAAGTCTACAGTTTCTACAAAAAAATGAATGAAAAAAAAAAAAAAACAAACAAACAAACAAAAAACGCTATTGCGTGTACAAGTTTGCACCCCCGCCCCCCTATAGTTTTTACTTAAATAGAAAGATTGTAAAACAGACCTCTATTTTATGAATTATTTACAAAATATTACATTCCAAAATGAGGGGTTTTTTTTTTAATTAAATGTCTGCACTTCTGGCGATAAAACATCTAAAAACTATCCAATTTTTATTCTTTTTTAATTGAGATTGGATTATTAACACTAACAATATCCAAAACTTGCGTAGATGAAAGCATCTGAAGGTGGTTATAAAGGCAAATCCTGGATGTACATTCAAGGTATTAGAGAATATACTATACTAATATCTGTTACAAATTAAACTGGTGGTTTTGAATTCTCGAATCTGATTGGTCAGAACGGGTTGGTGAATGTTCTAGAGCTGAACAGCAGCTTCAGCAGTAATGCAGCTGAAAAAATATATAGTAACAGCTTACACAGGACTTTTATTTTTAATCGTCTAATTAATTGATGGAACGGCGGTTCATGACTGCTACAACGTTATAACTGATAACAGGAACGAACACCTTAAATGTTTTGTTGCTATAAATCACATTTGCGTTTATTAATTTAGCAGACGCTTTTATCCAAAGCGGCTTACAAATGAGAAATTGCATTACATTACCGTCTTCGTTCGGCGCAAGGGTGTGCAAACTTTTGCGTTCGATTGCAATCTTATCCGAGATTATTATCGTGCATGTGAACCTACTAAACGTTAAAGCGACTCATTATTATCGGCACATACCCATTATTATTTTTTTTATTATTTAATGCAGTCAAATCAATATGTTTTTAAACAAACACATTAAACGACTAACGTGAAATCCCAAAATCTCAACTGAGCCTGTAACAGTTTTTAAGCTGTAAAAAAAATGCAGGGGGGAATTAACCCAGCCTGCAGTTTGTCTGACTCACCTTTATCCACGACGTCCCACACCTCCACTTTCACCACGTCGTCAGTAGCTGTGAAGACACCACCACAGGAATGAGGGAAATAGACCCTTTCTACAGTCCGGTAGGCTGCTGAAAAATGACTATACACTACATCAACTATACTATACGCTTGATACTGATATTAATAACAAGCATTAATCAATCAATCAAATTCAGCTCTGTTTATGTTTCCCTGATTTACAGTACATGGTAGCCATGAACTGCGAACTTATGCATGTTGTCGTGCTTAAGCTACTAAGTACTTAAGTTTTTGTTTTATTTTTATATATACACCGTTAGCTAGTTGATTTGAAACGAAGTGGAAATGAGTAGGATTTCACTGCGTCCGACTCCTTCGTTGTTAATGACCGACGGCATCTGATTATCAAGAACTACACACGGGGTAAGAGCGGTCAATCCAGAATCGCAAAAACGAACGCAAAACCAAGCAAACTCCGGAATATTCGAAGGAGCCTGCAATTGTTCTAAATTACAGCAGATTTCCTGTAGATTTGGGCGAGACGCGTCACGTGAAGTCATCACGACGTGCCTTCGATATACGAAAGCCGCCTTCGATTCACGTGCGTCAAACGCGAGTACAGCTGAAAGGTCTCATTTACCGGCAAACTTCACTGCAAAAGTCTGTGCGAAACAATTGCGTGCAACTTCAACTCCGCCGATTCAAGTTGTGATCTGCAAAAACAAAATAAAAAAAAAAAAACCAGCGAATTCTTGCACGGACTGATGTACCTTCATTCAGTAAATGATCTAATCTAATTATGCTACTCTGATAATGACAGATTGATTGTTTACGCCAAACAGCCTGGGGTATTTATCTTCCCATGTGCCTCGAAACGAGCAAAGGAATGTGCACGGGTCCTTCACGCAGTTCGGTCTGGACCAGTGTCTGCACCAGAGAGCCAAGTCACACAGCTCAAATAGCTACTTTTGATTCGTTTCCAGAATCGCTTTGAAAGAGAAAGCAAAACTAAAGCAAATCTAGACTAGGTGCATATGAAAACTTGTGTCTCAATGTAGGAAATGTGTTCGTATGGACAAACACAATAAACAGCTTAGACAGGTTCTAGCATGTCCGTTATGCTGAACGCCGTCTAGCAGGGCTGTGTAACGGACACTGCTATGTATTGCTATTGGGGAACTGCGTACTTCTTCGACGAGACATCTAAAAGCGGCTGTGGCTCAGTCGGTAGAGCGGGTTGTCCACTAATCGTAGGGTTGGCGGTTCGATTCCCGGCCCGGATGACTCCACATGCCAAAGTGTCCTTGGGCAAGACACTGAACCCTAAGTTGCCTCCGATGGCAAGCTAGCACCTTGCATGGCAGCTCTGCTACCATTGGTGTGTGAGTGTGTGTGTGAATGGGTGAATGAGACACAGTGTAAAGCGCTTTGGATAAAAGCGCTATATAAGTGCACCATTTACCATTTAAAAGCTACTCTAATTTACTCTAACGGAAGCTAAAAGCGACCCAGAAGAGTTTCTTTACCTGGTTGTGCACCTACAGCAGATAATAAATAACACAAGGGAAGAGAATTAGGAAAGGAAATAGATAACAGTACGCATTACACCACATGCTCGATTCTGATAACACCCGATATACGTTGAGTTTCCCTTTAATTTGTCACACGTCTGCCTAGGCACGTGCACTCTTGAACACCCAAAAATCATTATAACATTAAACTTTGTTTACACTTATATTAGAATATATTTGGTGACGTCACTAGCTGAGCTTCTACATAGCCCCACCCCCATAGAGTTTTATACAGTCTCAATGTGACCCAAACATGAATTTATATAATATATTATAATCAAAATCAGCGTTCAAGGGAGTTTCTGAGTAATTTGTAGCTAGGGACGTCTTTAACTGTAGAATTCATTAAACTGACCCCTTATGGTTATAACCATTATAAAATTGTGTATAATAACAAAAAATATTGTGTAGTTAATCTACCCACAGATGACTTTGAGGTTTGGGCTAAACCTAATGAAGTCCAACGAGTCTAATAAGAATTAAAGTTGCACGCAGTATTTATGGGATCTCGCATACAATTGTGCAAACAGGTCTTAAAACATGATTCTTTTAAGATATATGAAATATGATTTTTGGTGATTTTGGGTGTAATTTGTAGAAGTAGCGAAAACACTGATTAGATTCAAGAATTTTCTACATGTCATTGTAACATTTGCTCTCTAGTCGTTAAATTTGTTGCATAGCCTCAGGTTATAGTCCTGAAGACACGTACCAAGTTTCATGCCGATTAAAAAAAAAAGTCGTTAATGAGACACAGCGTCACTTCCTGGTTGGCGACGTCATCGGCAAATTCGTCGGCTTGGTACGAGTTTCGAAAACCTAAATTCCATTCGATAACTTTTGTGCGAATTGGTCTGAAGATGTTATGAGCCAAATATGGTGATATTTGGACAACATTTGTTCAACGAGTAGCGGCAAAACAGTTTTTAAGATGGCTGAAACTCTAACTGGGGAGAAATTGACGTCATGGTGTTTGTTGAACTCGGCACTATCCGAGGAATCTAGCGACAAATTTTGGCCACACTGTTCAAGTCCATCTATCTTCTACCACTTACTCCTTTATCAGGGTCACGGGGAACCTGGAGCCTATCCCAGGAAGCATAGGGCACAAGGCGAGGTACACCCTGGACAGGGTGCCAGTCCATCGCAGGGCACAATCACATACACACTCACAAACCCATTCATACACTACGGACACTTTAGACACGCCAATCAGACCACCATGCAGGTCTTTGGACTGGGGGAGGAAACCGGAGAACCCGAAGGAAACCCCCAACGCACGGGGAGAACATGCAAACTCCGCACACACACATGGCCCTGGTGGGACTCGAACCCCAAAGTGGGGTGTGAGGCGAACATGCTAACCACTAAGCAACCGTGATTAACCACGTGCGAACCACTGTACAAGTTATGGGCATAGACATACTTTGAAATTTGGCCATTTTTTGACTTGTGGTTGACACTAGACCTTTAGGCGCATGGGGCACAGATTTGGTGTATTTGTAGCTGAATATATCCTGAAACTTTGTGCAAAATTTCAGAAATGTTTACTACATGGTTGCCACATAGGCTGCCATAGACAGTCTAGCCACAATAATAATAATAAGCAGAAAAACAGTAGGTGCCTTGCACCAAGTGCTTGGCCCCTAATAAACCATGGACCCTATGTGGCCATGTTTCTCAGAACCTCTGCATTATTTAACTTATAAACTTCCATGAAATACATTTTCCAGAATAATTTTTATTTATGCATAATTTATAATAATTTATGCATAATTTATTTTTTTTACATTTCACCCAACCACCCGGTGTGGTGCCAACGATATAATTACCCCATATAAAGTATTACTTTATGGGAGAAAAGCAACACTAGGTTAGAACACTTACTCTTGTAGTTCCAGTGGATGCTGGTGACCTGGATCTCCTGCGTAGGGATGTACTCCTCCTGGAACTTCCCTCCCTGCAGACGCTGCCACAGTGTGCTCTTCCCAGTGTTCCTGTCCCCACGGATCACGATCTTCACTGCACCACACACACACAACGTCAGACTTAACCGACACGGCCGACTCGACTAAGTGTTCACTACTATCCAAATATCTAGTATGTGAAGAGCGAGTCATGTAGAAAATTCCTTCTAGTGATGAGAAGATGCGTTTGTGAATACATTGGGTAAACTCTTGCTCGTCAGGGATCGAGATCTTTGTGACGACGGCTATTATTAAAAAAAAAAACAGCAAAAAAATGTCAATAATAATAATAATAATAATAATAATAATAATAATAATAATAAAAACACATTAATTGATTGGCGAGGGCAAAAAGCAGGCTTCGGCTGCGTCAGAAATGCAAAAACGTGAACGGAAGCATTTTACAAATGGCAGAAATCTCAGCAGCTCTGATCGCAGGTTTAGATTAATGCCCTAGTTCTAATTCCTCGGAAACGTTGAAGATGTCTAATTTGTTTCTATAGAAACAATTCACATAGGGATGCTACAGATTATAAAACAGATCTGAAAAGACGTATAATCGTAAAACGCTGATTTTGAGAAGTTTTCTGTAAGCGGACGTTCATTTAAGGGAAGGAGTTTCCAGTTTCAACAAGTGTCTCCAAGAAATAAAAAACTGGGGAAAATAAATAAATAAAAGGAGGCTGGTGTTGTAACTAGTACTTAAGACTTTACAGCTGCTGTGAAATTAATTTTTTTTTAATTGCGATCATTGACAAACTGTAACAGTAACGCCGCTTCACGCCGATGATCGTTTTCCTATAACGGCACAGCCGAAGAGCTCAATTTCTTCATGAATTCAGTGCAAGGCACATCACGGCACCGGCTCGCGAGAGCGAGAACAAGACGACCCACATTTTTCTCCAGCTCAGTCTCGGACTGAACCATTCCCTCAGTAGGGATAATCCGCTCCAAATCCTCTCCACTACTTCAGTTAACCATTTCTCACATGATTTAAGAAATGATGTCTGTCTTAGTGATCACCTCATCAGACTGGCGAGTTCATGTTCGGGGGAAATAAACAAATACATAAATAAATGGCAGACTCACTGTTGTACTGAACGCCTTTTGCGAATCGTCTCTGCAGACTCTGATTCATGGACTGCAGTCCCGCGGGAATGTTCTTCTCCCGCTGCTGGACAGGAGTCTCCGAACCGACCAGCTTCTTTAGAGCAGAGAACATCTCGACGTCGTGATGTGGCTTCGAATTGAACTTCACCGGGGGTCAATCAAGGTTTCACTCGCAGGCTGCTTTCGACTGCACGCTTTCACTGCTTATCTTCCATAATGGAGAACATGCGTTTTATAACTCATAGAGGAACATCACTCGGAATAAACTGTGGCTTTATCCTCATTAACGAATGTCCTGTGGTGCCTCCATTGACCTCAGAAAATATGACCTGTTCCAAAAAAATACAATACATATACACACACACACATATGTATAGACAAACATACATACATACATATATATATATATATACACACACACACACACACACACACACACACATATATATATATATATATATATATATAAATCTAAATCGGCGGACTCTTTGAAATGATCATCTAGTCACGGTTTCACAGAATTGATCCACCGAAACGTTTAAAAACACAAAGCTGGTGGTAAAAATTTTAGGAAGACTTTATAGCGACACCTTTGACAATCCTGGTGTATGAACACTACCGGTTTAGACACAATCGTTCTATATTTTTATTTCTTTTAACATGTTTTATAATAATAATAATAATAATAATAATAATAATAATAACAATAATAATAAAGTCATCAAAACACAGATGGAACTACAAGAATTATGTTGTCATAAAAAAATCCAAAATAAATAATTTAGTATTTTAGCATCTTCAAAGTAGACACGCTTTTAGAATGTCCAGAAATGTATTCTTGGCGTTTTCTCACCCGAGTTCTTGAGGAATTTCCCGGAGACGCTTTTTAAACAGTATTAAAGTTGTTCACACTGATGCCGGACTCTCATCGGCTGCTTTCCGGAATATTTCTCGCTGAGTCTTCCATTTAAAAAAATTGATTTTTTGTAAATAAAATGTTAGTTTTCTAATGAAAGAAATTAACACGTCGGCACGATTATATTTTTGTCTACGACACCGATTTCGCACATTTAAATCGCACACCTTCAGATCAAAACATTTTTAAGATCGTGAGACACGATTCAGTCGAGCTTCTACAAACTATTGACCGGTAATAAGAACAAAAAGCTAAAAATTCCCCAAATTTTGGAGAAATGGGAGAACTTTTCCATGGTGGGGGGTCTCGGCGGCTCAAATCCCGACTCCACTGTGTGTGGAGTTTGCGTGTTCTACTGTCAGTATTTATTGTTATGCGATAAAAACTCCAACTAGCATGTCAGTGTGCAGCGCTGCTCAGCCAAAACCAGATTTTTTGAAGTGGATATAGTGTGATTTAGGGCAAGTCCAGAGGAACGGGGTTATGACATTTTTGAGGAATCACAACCGGAAACACAAAAAGGAACCAGTGGAGTAAGGAATTTGATCAAGTAACAATAAATCAACTTGTAAAAAGTCAACAGTGGCCATCGTCCAAGGTACGTTTGCTGACCCAATTGGATCTGACGTGAGCCACAGGTCACAGTTTTCACATGGATAGTTCTGGATTGAGATCCACTTCGACTAAGGAAGTTTACGATCAAAAAAGCTTTAGTCGTGATGTCCGTTTTATCTCTGTACCGTTGCTGTTATTTGCCCAGCAACAGGTTCACACCCCTCCCCTTTCCCATCGGACAGCAGTAATCTAATGATTGACCTTATTCTGAATAAGACAATATTCTGATTAAGGTGTTTACATGAGTCACTTTTAGAAGATTCCTTTCATGTTCCCGTTTTACGTGTTATAGAACATAGATCAATTAACATCAATCGTCATTATGTCACCGCGCCACGCCGTCCCCTTCAGAATTTCACATATTAACATACAGTTGGTCTTCGTTATGGAACCCTATACAGTTTTAGGTGTTTTTATTTTTAATTTTATGAAAGCTTCAAGTGAGGTTAATTATTTGTCATGCTGTACGTGAAAATAGACGACTGCTTGAAGCCGTGGGCTGCGTCTCAAACCGCGTACTGACAGTCTATATCGTGGCCGGAATACATGTATTTCACTTACTATATACTAAGTGCGCGGTTTGGGACGCAGCCGTGCTCTCTTGTTTGTCGTCAAACAGTTGAACGCTGCCGTGTGAGTACGTGTCTTGTAGCAGAATGTGGTGAAAACTCCCACACGACATTAATAGTATGATTAAGGTGTTTACATGTCTTTAATACACGTCGATAATTCGACTAAAACAGGAACACTCCACACGTCCTAATTCAATTCGTGATTAAAGTCATCAATAATCTCTGTTTACATGCTAGTTTCTTAATCAGAGTATGGTCTTAATCGGGTTCATATCGGATTATTGCTGTCCATGTAAACGTACTGATTGCTGCAGTTTGTCGACTCGTACTCGTGACCTCGACCGAGATCGTTCGGAGCGCACTTACGACCATTGCTGCATACCTAGTACCCGTACACCTAAACAGTATCCGAGATTAAAATTAGTGTGTCCGAATCGTCGTATGTTGAAATGAGCATCTCAAAAGGTACCCGGATGGTCTACAAGGTTCGTGGCTCCGTGGGCACTTTTTCAGCTAATGTTGCTCATAACTTCTTGTGCGAGCGTGGGAGGTGGAGGAGGAGTTCTGTGATGGTTTGCGTAGCCGAATTCAACTTCTGAGCTTTCCGAATTGACAGGAAGTCGAGACGCCTTGTCCTCGTCCTGATTAGTCAAATGTTGGCGGTCCACATCATTTACTGTTTCTCCAAAACCCAAGGCACCACCGAGACCGGAGTACGACTTAGTATGACTTAGAAATCACTAAATTATCTGATTATAACAGAAACACTGTATTAAAGCAGGATAACCACTAGATTAACAGAGTACAGGTGAACCCAAGAGGTCATCAAGTTTAAGGATTTTGTTTTTCTTTTTAAATTGCATGGGGTGATATTTTATCCTTAAATCATATATAATAAAACATAATATAATATAATATAATGATGTTTATTAAAGGGAATACACCTCTGCAGTGCAGTGACCTATAACTGGACTCTTATTACTAACGGTTTCTCAGTTTTACATTTTGTAAAATAGATTATTTATTTTATTAACCAAACTCTGTATCATACATGTTTCCTAACAGATACAAATGCAATGGGTTGATTTAAAAAACGAAGAAGAATAACATGAAAACACACCAATATTTCATGAAGACCATCCAGGAAGTGGGCTGAATCCCGAATAGCTCTTTAGTCCCTACGTAAGAGCGCTACATAGGGTCTGAATATATAATTTAAGCACCCTATGTAGTGCACTATTTATTTACATGGCGTCATTTGGGCTTCAGTGAAGTAGCGATTCGCTAACCCAGCTAGCTAGACTAGCTTTATAGAACGAGTTATTTTTACGATTTATTAGCGCTACTATACTAGTTATAGGGATGAAGTTGTACTTACTCTAAGAGCACAGTTCGCGTTCATAGTGACCGCATCGTATTCGTGTTTCTTAACGACTGATGGCGAGACACATCCATATTCCAGGACGGACACATCAGCATACAAATGCCTGTAGTCGACTAGGGGGCGGGGCTAAATGTGTGAAGCGTGAAAACACACTGGAAAACAAATCCCGCTTCTGCGCTACCATTGGCCGTTGGTAACGATCCCGACTTCAAGCTGTCCGATGATTGGACGGTACAAACGCCAGTTTAGAAACTATAGAAGGCTTGTAAACGCGATGGATAGAAGACGTTGCATGGCGGCTACAAACGAAATAGCCAATATTTTTGAAAATCACAATATGTGTAATAAAATACACAAATCTGAAATAGAATAACATTAATAAAGTTTTTTTTTTTTAAATAATTAATACCAGCTGAATTAGGAAGGTGAGATACAGTTAGCCAATCATAGCAAAGAAGGCGGGATTTATTGAAAAATATCCTAAACCCATTTATGGTAAAAAAAAAAAAAAGTCCCACTTAATAAAACACATATTTCAGTTGCGCAATTACAGAATTTAAAAATAGAACACATTATTATTATTATTACTATTATTATTATTATTATTACAATGATTCAATAATTTCAATTTCTCTCTGAACTATTGGAGAAACTACATAGCTTTAACAATCAAACATGTTTATAGGTTATTTGCTTTTATAATTTTTATGGTTCAAAATTATTCAGATGCTTAAACATATTTAAATAAATGCAAAACTGTCTTCATTTTTTTTGTCCCACAAATAGTCAAAACAAAAATAAGGATACATTGTGATACTAAAATTAGATGTTTAGTTAGAAGCTGTTACATGGATAAATGACACTATATAACTAAGCAGTATCACACTCGCAATTGCGCTGTTGTAGTGAATATCAGAACGGCTGTGGTTCGGCTGTAGGCACGAGGCCGCAGTTATTCAGTACGACTGTGAATGCGATATTGCTTTTATTCAACTGTTTCGTAAACAAGAAATTCACATTGAGTAACAGACAACAACGTGATCAAGTATTTTATTTATTTTTGCTTCGTCAAGAAAAATAGTTCCCAAAGAAACACAGCTGGATATACAGTGTTTCCATGGTAACACCATAGTAACACCATGGTAACTGACTGATTCCCTTGTCTCATTTAGGACCCAAATCAGTAGACGGTGTTCTTGATGGTGATCTTCTGAGCTGCTTCAACCTTATAGTCCTTTATGCCTGAAAAGAAAAAGCACAGAGTTGAAAAAGTGAGATTAGTTTAGAGTATTCCTAAATGTCCATGAATTCACATTCACGCATTTGCCCCCCTTTTCCAATCAAAACGAGTCGATAATTTGACTAATTTTATTAGTTAGTCGTTGTATTTCATACTGATCCCGGATCATTCACGGCGTTAACAGCAATTGACAAAAAAAGTAGTTAAATTAATGAGCAATTTCTTTTGTGTCCCAGAAATAATGAGTTGAATCTGTAGTGGTTTACTGACTTAACGTAAACTCTTCTTATTCAAATGATGTACTGTTTAAACTTTTACATAAAGATGTATTTTGCTTAAATTTTACTTCAATTTAAATTTTTATAAAATCTTTAATCTCAGAGTTCATGAGTTGCGGGGCTACAACGTCTCTCAATATGGTACGGCCCATAGATGTTTGGTTAGCGGTTTATGCTAAGTGTATTTATTTTAGTCATATGGAGTATCTTCTGAGCAACGCAACAACAAATCTGAGGTAAATGTTGATATTCCTGACAATTCGGCGTCATTTTTTTACCTTCACATCACCTATAAATGTTTAAATCACAGAGAAAGGTTTGTTATCTCAAGGTATATATAAAAATGGTTACCTCAGGAAAACATTATATTCTATAAATGACATCGTAAATAACAAAACTAAAAAAAAAAAAAAAAACAAACATTGGGGCGGCTGTGGCTCAGGTGGTAGAGCAGGTTGTCCACTAATCATAGGGTTGGCGGTTCGATTCCCGGCCCACGTGACTCCACATGCCGAAGTGTCCTTGGGCAAGACACTGAACCCCAAGTTGCCCCCAATGGCAAGTTAGAGCCTTGCATGGCAGCTCTGCTACCATTGGTGTGTGAGTGTGTGTGTGTGTGTGTGTGTGTGTGTGTGTGTGTGTGTGTGTGAGAATGAGTGAATGAGACACAGTGTAAAGCGCTATATAAGTGCGCCATTTACCATTTACATTTTATTGGATAAAAATATTTCCAACTGCTATAAAATATGTTAATTTGACCATGTAAGTTTATATAAATGTAAATATACGTGTTTGTATATGATATGATGGTTTATGTGTGTGTGTATGTGTTGCAGGTGGGGGAGGAATGTCAGGAATAGCAACCATTCGCTGGACCCCATGAGCCAAAAGGTTTACTTTTGCTTTCTGAGATGAAGGTTAGGATTAAATGTAGGAGTAGTATAACATATATTATCAGCATTAATAATTATGTCAGCAAAATGTTCTCACAATTCTCACAAGGATAATAAGACAAAAGAACTGTGTGTGGGGGGGGGGGGGGGTTTT
>JAFFST010053886.1:2731-12480 GCA_022414735.1 Noturus placidus | reverse complement strand
GGGGGGGGGGGGGGGGGGGATTTCTTACCCTGACTCAGTCCTTGTCCGTTTGAAGCAATTTGCCAGTATCTACGGTCTTCCTGTCGTGCCTGTTCTCCGTTCACTACACTAAGGAACGGCCCCCACAGACTGTCCTCGTTCTCAAACCTGCAGCATAAGAAACATACACTCTGTAAAACCGAACAGCACGGACCGAGTTTTGCTACAACTACCAAAAATAACAAACACACAAAATGGCCTCCAGGCTCCTGCGCAGATGATCACGTCAGAACGTAAACATAGCAAATTATCAACTTACACCTCCAGGCAACTTATTCTCATTATTAGCTCTTTACTACAAGCTATAGCTTCTGTGGTAAAACACTTTTTTTTAAAAAGAGACATGATGTTGTGATCTGGTCATTTCATATAAATTTATCTCTAATTCAAAATTAGCAAAGTGTCTGGTTTAGAAACTCATTTTACCTTAGCCACAGAATCTGACTTCTTTCCTAGTCACTTAGCATCGTTCTCCTATTAGTAACTGTACAGTAAGTGAAACTGGATCTAGCTAGCATTTTATTACCGTATTTTCTGCACCATAAGGCGCACCGGATTATATGGCGCAGTCTCAATTACGGGGTCTATTTCTGTACTTGACCAATACATAAGGTGCACTGTGTTATAAGGCGCATGCTAAAAAATACGGTTGTTACGCCTCGGCCAGCATGAATTAACTCTAGACACGTGACTAATTGTTTTGGATTGGTTGGATTCGGTGATGATATCCCAGCCGTGTTGTGTTAGGTTTGATTATGTTGGGTATTTAAACCCCTCGGGGCTAAGAGCACATTGCGCCTTATTGTTCTTTGTTTGAAAGTCTGTCTGAGTGCCGAATGCCTGTTTGTTGGAAGCCAGTATAGTTAGCCTTAGTCGGGGATGCTAAGCGGTGCTTGTTTGTTTGTTTTGTTCTTAAATAAAGATGGTTCTCCTGCACTTACTTATTGCCTCCAACTTTGTGACAATGGTCTACAAAAAAAGGTAACGGAAGCAAAACAGTGAGTTAAGTTGAACTTTATTCAACAAATGTTATTTTGCAGCATACCGGTAGTACACCTACCGGAGTCGTGGCGGAGGTAAGCGCACGTACTGTACGTATTACATAATGTTCTCTGATTGGTTTATCGCTGTCAGCGTACGTAGTGTATGTATTACGTCCCTGTGTCAGCGGTAAATGGTCTGACAGTCAATCAAGCGGAGGGTTTACCAAAGTCGCACAACATTTTTACAGATTTTGGAACTCAGTCCACATATAAGGCCGATTTTTGAGAAAATGTAAGGCTTTTAGGTGCGCCTTATAGTGCGGAAAATACAGTAATTTTTTTTAGCGTTTTGTATGCGTCTTCTAGTACTCAATTAATAGATCTTGTATAGTAGCACTACTTGTATTGTTCCCTGCTTGATATCACTTTGCTTGTATCTCTCATTTGTAAGTCGCTTTGGATAAAAGCGTCTGCTAAGTGAATAAATGTAAATGTAATGTAATGTATGCATAATTCTTAGCACGGTAGTTTACACATGTTCATTTCAAGTACTTTTACCTCAGGCTTCTCCCAAAGTAGGAGAGAGAGGAACAAAAAGCAACAGCAAAAAGCTGAAATGACCTACAAGTTTGAGCTAATTGCTTAGTCATGTGGTATAAACACAGCTATTTTATTTATGTGCCATTTAAGTTGGAGTAAACTGAAAAGAAAAAAAAAAAGTTTGCTAAAGATAGTCCACTAACTTCACCTTACTATTAAAAGATAAGCTGTTGTATACAAATAGCTCACGCTATGTTGCTAGCTAACAGCATCATAAACTAGCTAAACGTCCTCATGAACGCTGTGTGGAAAATGAAAAAAAAAAAAACCAAGGAAACAATGTATTATGTGCATTAAAGTTAACTTTGAAGGCAGTATTTTTAGTTGTTAGTTGGTTGACTTGAGACTGACTTGAAGTCCGCCTGCTGCTGCTGAAGCAGTGTGAGCGTCTCGAGGAGTGAGGCACCGCTGGGAACTTTGATCTGATATTTGAAGGACGATCCGTCTGCTTTCACCACCTCCAACTCCACCAGCACAAGAACGTTCATCTGGGTCGCCAGGACGACTGGAACCGGATCCAGAACGAGCGTATCTGTACAAGAAAACAGATAGCAACATAGCATCAGCGTATCTAAGTTTCACCTCATAGAAATACAACATGATATTGTGGACACCTAAGAATATTGAGTTATATTTGGAACAAGGAACGTTTAGGTACATAGAATTTTTGAGAACAATTTTTGACCAAAAAATGTCGAATGATGAGTTAAAATGTAAAAATATTTGATCCCTAACGTTTCCACTTCTACTTAGTGATATGTCTGGTTCTAACTGAACTATGAGTGTATTATCTGTACAGACCATCCTCGTTGAGACATTCCATGTTCTTCAGGTGGAGATACGAGCGTTTCTGGAGAGCCGGAAGGGTTTGAGAGATTGCCATGGCGTTGTGGTAGGTACCGTTTTTGACATCAGTCCACAGAGCCTTCAGAAACTTAGCACACTCCTCTACATTGTAGCCTATCGCCAGCAAAGCCTGAAACAGACAATAGTGCAAATTGTGATAACAACATCACTGTGGCTTATCTTCACTCAGAATTCTTGTCCCTAACCCTTTTTAATACATTATAGCTGTACTTCACACTTCTTCACTATGACTGACAGGTACAGAGGCCACGCCTCCTTCAGTGAGTTACAATAGGGGGAGAAAAACTGTTAACTGTGATGAGTGAGGTACATTTACCTTCTCAAAACAGTGATCTGTATGGTAAGTGTTACAGATATAACAAGTGAATATGTTTAACGGTAAGAAGAACTACTTTGTTTACTTCTGAAGCTGTGAGCAGCCATGTTGATTTGATGTCACTTGCTGAACTCAGATGAAGTCAGGAGTTGAGGAGACCGTTGCGACTTGAGGGTGTGTTTTCTTTGTTTTTTCCTGGTTGGATGTCAAGAATTACAAGTTATGACCTCTATTCAAATGCAGCAACAGAGAGGCCATGTTTCATTCACTAGGGCTATCAGACACAGATGTCACACCTCCTTCAGTGGGACTGACAAACACAGACGCCACACCTCCTTCAGTACGATTGTCAAGCACAGAAGCCACGCCTCCATCAGTGGGACTGACAAGCACAGAAGCCACACCTCCTTCAGTGGGACTGAAAGACACTAAGCCATGCCTCCTTCACTGGAACTGACAGACACACAGGCCACGCCTCCTTCAGTATGAATCACAAGCACAGAACCTCCTTCAGAGGGACTGACAGACACAAACGCCACACCTCCTTCGGTATGACTGATAAGCACAGAAGCCGCGCCTCCTTCCGTGAGACTAAAAGACACAGAGCCATGCCTCCTTCACTGGGACTGAAAAGCACAGAAGCCACGCCTCCTTCACTGGGACAGACAGGCCACACCGCCTTTACTGTGACTGGCAGGCACACCAGCACACGCCTCCTTCACTGAGATTTGTGTATTTTGGATTTATATTCTTTAAACAACAACCAGACCCCAGATGAGCACTTTTACTATTCAGACGTCTGATCTATTCAGATCACCCTGAGTCTCACCTGCACAGCCAGGCCGGTGCTGAACTCATTGCCCAAGTGTCCGTCGGCTCGCTCCGAGTACAAAATCTTCTGTTTAATGGTGGCCAGAGCACTATCCAACTCGTTCTTGTTTTTAACCGGGGTTTCAGCTTTTTTCAGACACTGCAGAGCCATGCCTGCCATCGCAAGGGTGTCTGGGAAGGGTGAGAGAGCGTAGCACATTAAAACACTCTCTCAAAGACACCTTCTTCTTCTGGGATTCAAATGAATAAATTGAAATGAAACATGGACGCAGTTAGTAAAGCACGTGAACTCACCCACACTTTCGGAGTCGCCGTGGTTAAATGTTCTGTACAGGGCAGCATGGGTGAGCTTGTGGCTGACATGAGAGCTCACCTTCACTCCGCTTACACACAGAGCCAGAATGCCCAGAGAGTACTGGTAGTAGTTGGTCAGGGGACGATTGCTGACTGAATGTAAAACAAAAAACACACAAGATCACAAACAGGACCTCATTTACCCAATTGCCAGTGTATTTGCTTTATAGTTCAAATTGTGGATTTATCAGGTACTTCAATGCTGTTGATGGAATTCTAAACACTATGTTTACTTAGGGTTAGGGTTAACCCTAAATTATCGTTTTTTTTTTGTGTTTTTTTGGAGCCGTTTGAGCCCAGAGACGTCTGGGATTTACTTCAACAGAACTGCGTAACATTGTTGGTTGGATTTGTCATGTGACTTCCTGTTTCTACTTTTGTGACGCCAGAGAAAGGTATTTCTATATTTATTGATATTTTTAATATAGAGTGAAGTCCTGTAGATGTTCTCAGTGACTACGTTTACACGGATCTAATTACAGTGATCTGATTATGGACCTTATTCTGAATAAGATAATATTCTGATTAAGGTGTTTACATGAGTCGCTTTTAGAATATTCCTTTCATGTTCAGGTTTTACATGTTATAGAATATAGATCGATTAACATCACACGTCACGCTGTCTGACGTTCCCTCCAGAATTTCATGTTTCGACATACAGTTGGTCTTTGTTATGAAACCGTATACAGTTTTGGGTGTTTTTATTTTTAATTTTATGAAAGCTTCAAGTGCAGTTAATTATTAGTCGTGCTGTACGTGAAAATAGATGACTGTTTGAAGCCGTGGGATGCATCCCAAACCGCGTACTTACCGCCTATATAGTAGATGTATTTAATATATATACCGTAGTAGGAAAGTACGCGGTTTCGGACGCAGCCGTACTCTCTTGTTTGCCATCAAACGGTTCAGCACTGCCGTGTGTGTTCGTGTCCTGTCACACAATTGCAGTGAAAACTCCCACACGATGTTAATAGTGTGATTAAGGTGTGTACATGTCTGTAATAGACGTCAATAATGCAAATAAAACAGGAATACTCCACGTCTTAATTCCATTTGCGTTTACTTCGAGTATGAATTTAATCCGATTAAGGTCATCAATAATCACTTTTTACATGCTAGTTTCTTAATCAGAGTATCGTCTTAAACAGGTTGTTGTCCATGTAAACATACTGAGTGTCTCCTAATCACTATTATTATCATCATCTCTAATCACTGGATAAATATACATATATAAGTCTAACCCAAGTATGAAAGAAGAAGTAAGAGAGAACAACTCACTTGCAATGTGATCCTTCTCCGACTCAAGCTGTTTCTTCAGGTGTGTGAGCACTGGTTCGCTCTTCTCACCCGTCAACAGTGATACATTGCTCAGGTTATTGCAGGAAGCTTTTAACGCCATCACGTAGAGGGCGAGGCGGCCCACCACAGGTTGCTCCTTGTTTAAAGTGCTGATGGGAAGAGAGACAAGTAGCATTTAGTGACAAAGTAGTGGTATTTAGTGCTATATAGTAATTTAGTATATCGGGTATGGTGATGAAGTAGGTGTAACGCTGAATCGCAAGTTGTGATTGTTTAAAGATGTCCAAGCTCATCCACATGGCTGCAGGCCAAGAAGAACTGGTGGAACAACCAGTGTGGCTTCACATTAGTTGGTACGAAAACCTCCAGCTACACTGATCCTTTGCGTACTGACCAACCTGAGCTGCTCCAGCGTTTCAACACAAGAGCTTCCGAGTGATCAGACACAAAATTTCCATAATCCAACAATCAGTAAGAGCTTTACACCTGGAATACACCCAGGATGGGACGTCACTCCATTATAGCGCACCATGCACACACACATATTCACTCTATGGGAAATTTAGAGCAGACAATCCACCTAGATTTGGTTGTTGTGGGAAAAAAATTCAAAAAGGACACCTCAGTACCTCTGAATGTCCTTATGGAACTTGGTCTTGAGCTGGTTGAGGTACTGGCCCTCTTTGATCAGGTTATGTTGGGTGGAGAGGCGCAGGGCGATGTGTATGCTCGGGTTGGGAAGAGACTCCTGATTTTCGGTGGCACGAAGCAGATCCTGGTTCAGCCCGAGCAGGAGATTTTTTTTATACGAGCCTGTGGGGAGAGTGTGGGAGGAAT
The DNA here is from genome assembly GCA_022414735.1 of Noturus placidus. Classification (NCBI taxonomy): domain Eukaryota; kingdom Metazoa; phylum Chordata; class Actinopteri; order Siluriformes; family Ictaluridae; genus Noturus; species Noturus placidus. Next base: position 6,354 of record JAFFST010053886.1, on the reverse strand, counting down.
ATATATATATATATATATATATACACATACACACAGTAGCTCACGAAAGTAAGTACACCCCTCACATGTTTGTAAATATTTGATATCTTTTCATGCGACTACACTGAAGAAATGACACTTTGCTACAATGTAAAGTAGTGAGTGTACAGCTTGTGTAACAGTGTAAATTTACTGTCCCCTCAAAATAACTCAACACACAGCCATTAATGTCTAAACCACTGGAAACAAAGTTGAGTTGAAAGTTGAGTGCACATGCTCAGCGTCATATCCAGAGGTCTTGTTTGGGAAATAGACGTATGAGTGCTGCCAGCATTACTGCAGAGGTTGAAGGGGTGGGGGGCCAGCCCACTTAGGGGTGTACTCACTTTTGTTGCAAGCGGTTTAGACATTAATGTCTGTGTGTTGAGTTATTTTGAGGGGACAGTAAATTTACACTGTTACACAAGCTGTACACTCACTACTTTACATTGTAGAAAAGTGTCATTTCTTCAGTGTTGTCACATGAAAAGATATCATCAAATATTTACAAACATGTGAGGGGTGTATTCACTTTTGTGAGATACTGTATATATACACACAGGTGCATCTCAAAAAAAAATTATATCATGGAAAAGTTCATTTTTTTCCATGATTTTATTCAAAAAGTGGAACTTTCAGATCTTCTAGATTCACTACCCATAAAGTGAAACATCTCGATGATTATATTATGGTTTACAGCTCACAGAAATAAAAACGCCAGTATCCAGTATGTCATAAATCGGAATTTGAAATTGAGCCTTGAGTATTCTGGGTCTGAAATGAACCAAATGAGTCCAGATACAATTCGTCCTCCTGAATTTGATGGTGTGGAAATCCTCCCTTCGAGATCAGAAGCTTTTGGTATGATTCTGTGGCATTTAAGACAGCTTGGTGCAGAAAGAGCTGTTTTTTGGTGTCCATCTTGACTCCATTTGTAAAAGTATCTCAAATAAATTAAATAAAGCTTGAATATGTTTCCTAATTTTCCATGATTACCATTCAATCATTTAAGATCAGTTCAATGTGATTTTTGCTTATTCTCATAAAGGTCTCATGACGTTTTTGGGTTTCTGTCATTGAGTATATTTTTCTCAAAGAGTTTTGTCTAGTGTCTTTCATGTTTTCCTTAACTGGCCTTGAGTATGCTGCATGCACGTACGTCTGTAGTGGGCGGCTGTGGCTCAGTTGGTAGAACAGGTTGCCCACTAATCGTGGGGTTGGCGGTTCGAATCCCGGCCCGGGTGATCCCATGCCGAAGTGTACTTGGGCAAGACACTGAACCCTAAGTTGCCCCCAATGGCAAGCTAGCACCTTGCATGGCAGCTCTGCTACCATTGGTGTGTGAGTGTGCTCTCATTTGTAAGTCACTTGTAAATGTAAAATGATATTTCTGTAAAAGCTGCTTTGAGACAATGTCCATTGTAAAAAGCGCTATACAAATTGATTAATTATTATTATTGTAGTGTCCAGGGTGTCTCTGCATGCATAATAAACCATATCTTTGACTATACCCTGGCTCTTGGTCTCCAGATTCTCCAAACATCTTACTTCTGGTGAAGCTGAAGCATTTTAATCATCCAGAAAAGATTTACATCATATGGAATAGAAGTGTGGGAAATATATTTTAGCCAATTTCAGGATCAGTATATTATTATTATTATTATTATTATCCATCCATCCTCTTCCGCTTACTCCTTTATCAGAGCCTATCCCAGGAAGCATCAGGCACAAGGCGGGGTACACCCTGGACAGGGTGCCAATCCTATTATTATTATTGGATTTACATTTCCTCTCCTTTACGTTTTAATTTAGCTGCAGTGTTTTGTTTTGTTTTTTTTAATTTTGGAACGAGATTTGATTTTTTTGTTTTTTTAACGAAAAAAAAGCTCCACATTGTAATTCATTCATACACACACACATTTTCCCCTCTGGCCCAATTTCATCATGTTTGATCAGATATGATTAGACAGACATGTGCAGCACAGAACAAACTGAGCTGAAAAACAGTTGACTCGGGTGTCAGGATTTCGCAAAACATTCAGAAACTTTCCTGGAGCACATGAATCATAACATCAACAAAAAAACCCTTACTAAACAGTAAAAAGAGTTCACGACCCAACGTTTCTCAACCCCGACACACAGCAGGGGAGCACACACACATTATATATATAAAAGCGCCATTTACCATATATATATATATATATACACAAACACTGCTAAATAAACTCAGATAGCAAAGTACATGTCCGTGATGGTTAAATTCTGAACTTTTCCATAATCATTTAACTTAGTGGGAGTAACAGAGGCACGAGGCATTAATTATAAAGAAATAATAATCAGATTTATCTGGCATGACGAAATAAAATCCAAACAATGTTCAAATATTCAACCTACATTATATTAATATATTAAATAATACAACCCCAATTCCAAAAAAGGTGGAACGCAGTGTAAACTGTAAATAAAAACAAAATGTACCATTCTAAGGAAAAAATTAAGTAATTTTGAATTTTATGGCCGCAACACGTCTTAGAAAAGTTGAGACGGGGCAACAAAAGTCTGGAAAAGTAAGTGTTAGTAAATAGAAAGAGGTTAATTGGGATTAATTACATTAACTTAGATTCATTACATTATCTCACCAGTCTTTCGTGGTTATTCTGCAGCAAAATCTTAACATAAATAAATGTATAAATATAATAATACATACATATGTATGGTTGGTCATGTAAATGGGTAGTAAGAAAAAGGCAGATAAATGTTTTTATTTCAAATATTTGCTTTTTAACAGAAAACAAATCAAACAAATAAATAAAAAAGACTTTAATAATAATAAACAGAAAAGAAATACAAAATTCTATACATTTCAGTGTATATTTTGTTAATGTAAGGATTAGAAGTATTAAGCAAATATGAAGCATCATAATTGTTTCATTTTATTCCTTAATATTCCACCTATAAATTAGTGTTATAGAAATTAATTCTAGTTTTGTTCAAACTATATTGTACATTGTAAATGGTCATGTCTGTCCTATGTGTTTGAACTGAAAGCTTTCATTAAGGTATAGTTCTATAACATGCTTATAAGTATAATATAATATAAGGAAAATGAATAATCACCTGCTGTATTGGCTGCAGTCAGAGCAAACAGAGCAGCTATAACGTAGAAAATCATCTTCATCTGGGCTGAGCTACAAAATAAACCCATTTACACTGCAGGCAGGAAATTACCGACACCTTCAAACTCGCCAAATAAAATGAATTTAGCTTAAAACTCTTAAAACCTTCCTTACACGAATAACGTGGTCTGAATGGACGAAGAAACTTTGGGTCATCTATTTATATGGTCATTGAAAGTTATGGTCCCATACGTCACGTGACAAAGTCACAACAGAGGGCGGAGTTACAGAGAGCGGATATGCAAATGAGCTCATGGTTTTTGTTATTTGTTTATGTTTTTTTGGGGGGGGGGGTATTTATTTATTTTTATTTTTTGTAGGGGGGTTCTTCGCTTTAATTGCAATAATGTTGTTATTAAATTTCAATATGGTCTCGCGTGTAAGTAAGTAAATAAGTAAATAAATAAATGGTTTTGTTTACGTTTTAAC
>JAFFST010053885.1:214916-225530 GCA_022414735.1 Noturus placidus | reverse complement strand
TTTTTATTTGTTGAAAAAGTTTGAAATATCCAATAAATTTCGTTCCACTTCATGATTGTGTCCCACCTGTTGTTGATTCTTTACAAAAAATTACAGTTTTATATCTTTATGTTTGAGGCCTGAAATATGGCAAAAGGTCGAACAGTTCAAGGGGGCCGAATACTTTCGCAAGGCACTGTATATAATATGCAAGTACGTGGTTTCAGACGCAGCCTGTGCCTTCAAACAGTCGTCTATTTGCACAAATAGCATGACAAATAATTAACTCCACTTGAAGCGTTCGTAAAATTAAACATTAAACACCCAAATCTGTATATGGTACCATAATGAAGACGAACTGCATGTTGCTACATGAAATTCTGGAGAGAACGTTGGACGGCGTGGCGCGGTGACGTAACGTTAATCGCTGTTCAAGAACATAAAACAAGTTTTCTAAAATCAACTCATATAAACACCTTAATCACATTACTGTCTCATTCAGAATAAGGTCAATAATTAGATTACTGCTGTCCATGTAAACGTAGTCAATGCTGTTGTCTTTAATTAACGAACGGGGGAAATAAAAACCATCGCTGCACCATGAGTCGTCCTCTTCTTAAGATTTTAAAGTTTTAAGTCAAAGTACTTAAAAACGTCTAAAATATAGGATGTAATTAACATTTATAAAAAATGTACTCAGTTTAATTCTTTTATTGTAAAGCATGACAAGGAAATCTGAAATGATGGTGTAACTTAATTTTAGGCAATATTCCTGTTTCTTTTTTTTGTGTGTGTGTGATTGGATGTCATGAATTTTTCATGCATTATACGCACATCCTCAGTTTTTTGGTAATAAAAAGATGTTGCAGTTGTGAGATTGGTCCATTTGAATAATTGTGCAGAAAGACCAAGCCTTCAGTCACCATTAAGGAGCCCATTGTTTTCTGCAAGAGCATGTCAGCTGAAGGTGCTTAGCCTCTTGTCCTGTCTGCGTTTCTGAAGTGGCTGCTGGTTGGCACAACTAACAGCAATAATAATACACTTTTCTCTTCCTTAGCCATTTAACAATATATAGCAAAATAGCGCAAGTTCAAACTTTGTGTGTGTGTGAGAAGAGAGTGAGAAAGAAAGACAAAAGCTGCAGTATTAACAAGACAACCCGGCTCACCCCAACACACTTATGGAGCGTTTCAAGTAGCACCAAAGAGGCCAAAATTCTTCTTAACAAAGCCTGTCACTAGCAGCGGGGCTCAGCCACACCAATACTGCAGTAGAATATCCCACTATCCTAGTTTATAACTCCAACTCACGACTGCTGAGTGAAAATCAAACTGAGGAGAGGCAGAAGTACAGGCAATGCCCCCAGCGTGAACTATTAATGTGAAGCCCCATCCTGATAGAGGAGGCTCACTGCACTTCTCTTCCTACCGCTGCAAGGAGCAGAGCAGAACAGATACGTACACTGCTGTGTGCCTCGTTCTCCAGTCGTGGTCCAAGCACCAGATTGCGCTACACAAATTAAGTCATTAAACGGTTCTTTACAAAGGATCAATACAAAAGTTGAATTATCAATCAACCTGAGCCAGAGTTATTGAGCACTCAACATCATTAGGCATTGCTGCAAATACAAGGCTGGACATGCTCATCAGGGAAAAGAGTAAATTACACTCTCCGTGCTTTCTATCCTTGATCTGAGGGAGTGTGTGTGTGTGTGTGTGTTCGTTCTTGAAAACAGTAGAACCTTTATAATCTGAACAGATTACAAAAAGACTGAGTATTGCGTCTTGTAAACATCTTTGCAGACTTTTAGGAGGTATCACACATTACCCACTATACAAGTAGAGGCTTAAATGAAAAGGGGAAAGAAAAAAAAAAAAACCACAACAGGCTGGCATTGAGGCTGGTATAGAGTGGTGCAGGGATGAGTCCTAAAACCTGGAAATGAGTTCGCATTTTACCACTTCCGGTTCCATCGTCCCAAAGTCAACGGGCTTTTTGAATGAGATTTTGGTTAAATGCCTGAAATAAAGTCTGTGGTTAACACAAGCGCAAGATATTTTCATGTTTTATACTATGACAAACTACATCAGTAATACCCCACTCGGGATTTTGTTCAGTTTTTACATGTTTTGAAAAAGGCAGTAGTTAACAAGTGGCTAAATGGGACTATAGAGGTTGTCAAGGACATTAAATATCAAGCCGAACAGGAAAACTCATCAACTACAGTCTCGTTGTGTTTATACTCATGCTCTTGCAAACTATTCCAATTCAAACTTGCCAACTAGTAGATGTATCAATTTACATCATTTTCAAATTGTAGTGTTTTTTCAAATTCAATCCAGGCTTAGCGACCGTGGTGTAGTTAGTTTAAAGTCTACTTTTAGCTTTTTTGCTTGTGGTGATTATATTTAAGCTTCAAAATTGTGAAGATTATCTTAATGAATAAAACATGTAAGAATCATAATCTTTTGTTGGTCACAAAGCTTATTTTCCACAAGAATCCAAAAGCCAATGGAAAAATCCTGTTGGCTTTTTGTCGAGGGAACCAGGGTGATGCTAACTTCTGGGTTGGCCTACAAAAATATGTCAATCCTCCAGCACTCTGCTGAGGCAAAAACAAAATCACTGAGATTACACCAGATACTTCTTAAAATTTACATCATGCGATTCTGCCACAACTCACAGGGCGGCTGTTGCTCAGTCGGTATAGCGGGTTGTCCACTAATCGTAGGGTTGGCGGTTCGATTCCCGGCCCGGATGACCCCACATGCCGAAGTGTCCTTGGGCAAGACACTGAACCCCGAGTTGCTCCCGATGGCAAGATAGCACCTTGCATGGCAGCTCTGCTACCATTGGTGTGTGAGTGTGTGAGAACCAGTGTAAAGCGCTTTGGATAAAAGCGCTATATAAGTGCGCCATTTACCATTTACAACTCGCCATCAAGAAACTCTACTGCAGCCCATCATTTTTCACTAAATTCCAGACAACTAGTAATTTCCACTAAATATCTACTTCCATTCTTCGACAAACATATCACTGCATCTGTCGCTCAAGTGTCCATCCCTCCCAATCTGAGAGCCTGTGTTACTGTCCATCTGGAGTTTCACTTGTTCAACCAGTGTTCAGTTTTTTCCCCACCTACCAAAAACAAGCTGCTTGGTGGATTGTGCAACTATAAATTACCTCCATGTGTGAAGGAGTGTACGAGTGTGTGCATCATGAATTGACGCCTCATCCAGGTATAGTGCTGCATTGCACTCAGTATTCCAGGGATAGGGTTCAGATCCACAGTTACAATAACCAGGATAAACACTTACTGAAGCTGAATGAATGCATGAATGAGAGAGTGAATGATAATGACTGAGCAACTGATAGACTACGAATAAGCGACTTAATGACAAATAAGGAAGTGATTGAGTGACTGAATAACAATGAATAAGCGACTGAATGTGTAAATGAGTGACTAAATGACAATAAGTTGCTGAATGAGTAAAGGAGAAATGAAAATAAATGAATGAATGGATAATGTATGAATGAATGGATAAGCAACTGAAGGTGTGAATGAACTGAAGTGTGCAACTGAAGTGTGTAAATTGCGGTACGGTTGTGGCGTAGGTGGTTGAGCGGGTTGTCCACTAATCCACTAATCGTCAGCGGTTCGATTCCCGGCCCATGTGACTCCACATGGCGAAGTGTCCTTGGGCAAGACCCTGAACCCCAAGTTGCTCCCGATGGCAAGTTAGCACCTTGCATGGCAGCTCTGCTACCATTGGTGTGTGAGTGAATGGGTGAATGAGACACAGTGTAAAGCGTTTTGGATAAAAGCACTATATAAGTGCGCCATTTACCAAATAAGTGACAAATGTGTGAATGTGTGAGTAATCAGAGTGACTGAATGAATGACGGACTAATTCATTCATTCATTTCTTCACTTAGTCAAAGTGAATGAGTGGGTGAATAAATGAGTGCCTACATGAATGAGTGAGCAACTCAATAAGTATATGAGTGATGAATGACTCGACTCAGACACCCACAGACTGCTCGGAATCTCGATCTGGATGGAAGAAATTACAATGTTTGTCCGAGACATCTGCCCCAAAATTCTGCAAGCTAGACCCGACCTGCACCGACACAGCTCCAACTGTGAATCATGGCTATAATTATGGTAAACGTTGTGTAATGTAACCCAGCCTTTAGAGAAACAGAAAGATCGGAACTTTGTACTATGAACTCAGTTGTGTGTTTGCAAGCAGCTCATAGTGTGGAATCAGTAAGTAAAGCTGATTGAAGCCACAGAGACGGAGGACGTTACCCTGGCCTTATTCCTCAGCTCTGTGGGGACATGAACTGTGAGCAAGAAGCCCGCTAGCAGTGGTTAAGACAGAGCAAACACCGCATGTGACAGCAGTGTGAGAGTCATAAGCATGAGACTCCGAGAAAGGTATCAGCAATAATTCTGAACATTTTAACAGTGCAAAAGCTGCATGAGACTCCTAGAGGCCTGTGTGCCGTCATAGCTCAGTCCAGCAGGGCGAATAGAACAATCGTGCATATTTCTAAAAGCAGTCTGTTTGGGGTGTGTGTATCCGCAGTAAACTGTCCATTCCGCATCAACCACACCGTTCCAGCCCACCACAAGCAACCACATAAAAAACAGAAGATAAAAAAGAACACAAAATGAAAGAGCAGGGAACGCTTTAGAGAACCGACGGTCTGGATAAGAACGTGCGGAACTTCGGGAGGAAATAAAGGAAAGGGCGTGAAAGAAAGATAAACAAACATATCAGAGAAGAAACAGTGAGACAAGATATCGCGAGCAGGGTGGAAAAATAAAACCAGATGAAGAGAAACAGAAAGAAAACAATATGGTAAAGGCTAGAGAGAGAGAGAGAGAGAGAGAGAGAGAGAGAGAGAGAGAGAGAGAGAGAGAGAGAGGCTATGCCTGGGCCAGGAGAGCGCTGTATTAGCTGACATCTCATAAACATCGGAGCCCAGCATGCGTTGAGCGATGGGCCAAAGTGTTTACCAAGTGTTACTGGAAGCCTGGGGTGATTTATACAGCCCTGTAGACAACATACACACACACACACACACACACAAACAGTTAAACACAGGCCAACGTCAAATAACACAACAGAGAGCTGGTCCAATATTTATACAGAAGAGGGTGAAGTGTTGAGAGAGGGTGTGTCATGTATGTGAGGATTAGGCATGACGAACACTTATGCTAGAGCCATAAATGTTCAGTCTGAAAGTTCTACCTGCTGCATGTGCAGCTAAATTATTTATCTGAACTCTAATAAGAAGCTTTCTTTTTTTTTTTTAATTAAGGAGGTGGGATGAATATTCATCTCCCACACAGGTGAGCTGGCACGCAAACTAAACCTGCACCTCCACCTCATCTGACAGTGTTTAGGCAGAACTCTATCAGTCCCGACGGCATGTCAGGGCTTGTGCATGTGTACAGAGCCCGGTTCTTAGGCAAGTCTTGAACTGGCCCTACTCACTGGCACTCAGAGAGTAACCCATGACTCACTGGCACTCAGAGAGCCTCCAAACAAAGTTCATGACTGCGTCCGAAATCATGTACTGTGACAGTAATAATTATCAATAATTATCAATTTGTATAGCGCTTTTTTTACAATGGTACATTGTCTCAAAGCAGCTTTACAGAAATATCATTTTTACATTTACAAGCGACTTACTAATGAGATCACATTCACACACCAATGGTAGCAGAGCTGCCAGCTTGCCATTGGGGGCAACTTAGGGTTCAGTGTCTTGCCCAAGGACACTTCGGCATGGGATCACCCGGGCCGGGATTCGAACCGCCAACCCCACGGTTAGTGGATTAGTGGACAACCCGCTCTACCAACTGAGCCACAGCCGCCCTACAGTACCTACTGCACAGCTGATAAATCTGTACATACTAATCAGTGTGTGTGTGTATTATGACTACAATCTCGGACATACAACATTTGCCATATTGGCATGTTTATGTGACCTCTGATGTCATCATAAACACAAAAAGCTTAAAAGGACCACCAGATTAAAGCAACCGCACTGACGGCGAAATGCACATCAGGATATTTAACTGAGTTAGTGATTTAACGTGGGCGCTAAGGTAAATTCGTTACCGTTAGCTTGGTCGGCGAAAGCATGATGGAGATCCCCAAAAAGGTTTCAAAAGCGATTTTCTTGTTTAAACCTTCAACAAGTTAATTTATTCAGGTATTCTTAAACAAGTCCTGTTTAACCAAGGTTTAATACTTAAAAAAGAGCTGATGCACGGGCTTTCCCTGAGCTCATCCGCACCAGTCCCGTTGCATTACATTTACTCATGAGAGCACACACACACACACACACACACCAATGGTAGTAGAGCTGCCATGCAAGGTGCTAGCTTGCCATCGGGGGCAAATTAGGGTTCAGTGTCTTGCCCAAGGACACTTCGGCATGGGATCACCCGGCCCGGGATTCGAACCACCAACCCTACAATTAGTGGACAACCCACTTAGTGGACACCGACTGAGCCACAGCCGCCCATGGGGGATTATGGGGAATTTTGACTCACGGACTGTCCATCAGTTGCACACTGCAAAATCTCGCCAGAATGAGTACGCCATCAAGGGTATTTTTCACCTAATGTGAATTCGAACATTCTACCCCCCGGAGTACTGCTTTTCGCCTACTGTGTAGTAGGGTAGTGCGCCATTTTGGACGCAGCCCATGGGTATCCTGAACTGTGCAGACAAGAGGAGAAAAATATTGTCAACATGATTTACTGATATGAGATTTTAGTCTTAACATTCCTGCTTACTTTTCCTGCAAACAGAGCATGCATGGATGTGTCCTGCCGTCAATAAGTAGCATGATTTGCATTGTTTGATCAGTACAAGCAAGTGCAACATATCTGACATCATGCCATAATTTATCCAAATCTGTTTCATATTTACACTCAACAGTGAGCAATGCACGAGCCAATGACAACATAGTGAAGTGATGCGATTGTGCATTTGACCCGTTTCTGAGTTAAATCCATGTTTTCTTGCCACACTGTTTATAATACATTTATAATTCATTACATTTAGAATTGATTTATTGTCTAACTTTGGCAGACATCTGTATGTTCTAATAACTGGCACGGAGTGTGAGTAAGTGATTATTTAAGCTAATGATACTGGTACCAGCCATTATAGTAAAGAGAAGCTTCAGTTCAATCAGAGCGCACAGACTACACAGTCATTATCGTCAACATGAACACATCTACCTCTGTGACACTTCATTACATTAATTTGATTGCTGAGAAACCAATGACAGACAGCAGTTTGGAGGAGAGTGTCGACTGAAAAGCCATGCTGTGTGCTCATCGTGTGCAACCAGTGTTGACACCACAACAGAAAAGTATTAATCTCCTTTTCAGTTCTTCACTTTGTCTGACTGCATTCTGTGTGGATAATGTGTAATATGTTGTTTCTTTTTGTAATATGTTGTTTAGACAAAAGCCAAACCTTAAGAAGAATTACGATAGGTGTACAGGATCAACCGTCATATCTCCACTACTACTGTGTGCCTTCGGTCTGTGCATTTGTGACCATTAAATTCCCACCGCCCTACTCCCACGTAGGTGCGTAATTGCCTTCATCAAGCTTAGGCCTGCCATCCCCTGCCTATACGTTCTTTGTGACCCATTTGGCAAATTCCAACTTATTTCTTGATTTTAATCTAGGCATCATTTCAGAAGATAACCAACACGGAAGTGGTAGCTCAGTTGTTTAGGTGTTGGTCGTAAGTTCAAACCCCAGCACCGCCAAACTGCCAGTGTTGGGGCCTGAACCCGTAGGTCGCCCTGGATAGGGGCGTCCCTTAACCCCCTGGATAGGGGCGACCTTAACCCCCAAGTCGCCCTGGATACGGGCATCCCTTAACCCCCAAGTCGCCCTGGATACGGGCGTCCCTTAACCCCCAAGTCGCCCTGGATACGGGCGTCCCTTAACCCCCAAGTCGCCATGGATACGGGTGTCTGGCAAAATGCCATAAATGTGAAACGTAAGAGAGGGCCTACAGTGTGAGAAAGATAAAGAGAGAATCTGGGACAGAAGGAAGGGTGGGGAGGAAAGACGTAATCACTGCAAGTTTCACAAAATCGCACTGTATGGAGTCACCCAGAACAAAGTATTTACAAGAGGCACAGTGCAAATGGGTGAAATTCTCATTTCAAAAAGAAAAACCACCTCAAAAACCGGCATAGAACCATTCCACTTTCAACCATTAGAACATGTGTAGTCTGGTCTTATTTGCACCCCCTTTTTTAACACTAACAGCCAATGAGAGGGAATAAAAGCAGATATCTAAAAAAAGAGACTGTCTAATACATGCCATGAATAAGAGAATAAAGAACTAATCATGCAAAGTGATAAGGGTTATTCACCATTTCCCATTGCATAAAAGGTACTCGGAAAGAAGGAGGAGTTCTCCGGAGATTCCAGAGAACCCACACAACGCTAGTGTCAACAGTAAACACTAACAACTCTAGCATGAGTGGAGGAGCTGGTTTCAGACCCTTGATTCATTCACACATTGCTTCTGGCCAATTGCTGTGAATTGAGAAGACGTTTTTTCAAACTGCGGTGGTCTGTCCTGTCGAACACTCTGAAGAATGTACAGAAGGAATCGTAACTTAGCATTTTGTTTTATGTTTCTATGATACTCAATTTCACAACACAAATCACTTAGAAAATGGAAGTAATGGAAAATGAGGGCTCACAGATTTGCAACTGCTGCCCCATGTTATAGTGCACTGACCAATACAAAGCACAACAAGATGCCTGGATGGATTCCTAGCCAAGCACTACACAATCTAATGATGATATTGAAAACATTCAGTCATGAATGGGTCTCATGCCTAGAAACATGTCTGCCTTGGCTTGTTTTGCCCCTGTTCCCCTGTGTATCCTAAATTGGCTTAGTGTAGTGAAAATAGTTACACTACTGAAGCACAGCAAAAGCTGCAGCCAAGGGCTAACTTCATTAAGGGAGTACTCACACTTGGCCCAGTTATACTGTGCCCAAGCACATTTGACCCCAAAGTCCGGTTTGACTAGTGAGATCGCTCCGTACCGTGCCCGGGCACGGTACGCTAAACTGTGCCATGGCCCGCTTGAAAGAGGTGGGCTTGGGCACGGTTCGGTGTGACTCTGGCATCAGTGTAACGCGCCCAACTTGAAAATTATTCGGGGCTAAAGAAAAAATCTTCAGGGCAAAATGTGATTTATTTAAAATATGAATTTTACTTAATATTGTTTTCTTAACAATAAATTTGTAACGTCAATAATTTTATTGACATCAGTAACTAATGAAATTAAATAAATTTACAATGTAAAGCGTTACATTACTGCGTTATCAGAAAAGAATAAGCCATTAGATTAAAGAAACACATTACACCCAATTCTGTACCCGTTAGAATGTGCTAACAGACATATCAGAATGTGCTACCAAAAATATATGTGCAGTTTTAAGTTTAATTCTAATATTTTGAGATACTGGATTTTTTATTTCCATGAGTTATAAGCCGTTATAAACCGTAATCAACAAGATTAAAACAAAGAAAGGCTTAAAATATTTAACTTTATGTACAAATGAATCGAGAATATATGAAAGTTCCACTTTTTTTTTTTTTTTTTATTAAATTACGGACAAATATATTTACTTTTCCACAATATTCAAATATCTTTTTGGAAAATCAGAAAATGGTCACCCTAATATACGCCTTTTTTTTAACCAGTAAAGGGCTGAACCTGAAACACTAACATCCTCTGAAGCTGAGCAGGGAAACAAGGTGTATAAATGTCTATACGAGATCAAAGGTAATCTTAATTAAAGATAAACATGGCAATTTCTTTAAAATGTCTATTACAGCACATTAATGCAAAAAAATACAGACCTGAATGGACAACTTAGGAGCTTGTTAACGGGTTATGTGACATTACACAGGACCTGTTTTAACCCCCTTCCATCTTTCATTTCATTTCAGTGAATTAGGCCTCTTAGAACGGCAAAAAAAACAAGTGCCAAACAAGAGATTGTTCTTTGCGATCCACAGAGCCTTAGTCAGATACAATTAAATAAGTGGATTAACCTCAATACACAGCAATCCTCACACAAATAGAAAGAGGGTGGGATGGATACATAGATGAAAGAGTAAAGGAGCCATAAAACAGTATTTCAGACACAATTCATTCAAAGAAACAATGGAATATAATGAACAAACCAGTGTTGTTGGACTACATTGACAGAAATGAGACTTACATACTGCAGCAGTGTTTCTGTAGTGTGAACAGCCTGAAAGGTTTGTTAAGACAGCACGCATGTGACATCTTAAAGTAGACCCCATAGCTAACCATTTACACCCATGTACCAGCATGGATAATCAACAGGGCAGAGTGGGATGCACAGACAGATGGTTCAATTACAAAGGCATAAACAATTAAGTCACAGGAAGCTTTTCTTACACCCAGGCCAACTGTAAACCAGCACAGAACAACAATCAAATGGAAATGCCGCTCTGTACACAACTGCATACTTACTATGGATAAATGGGTCTAAAAACCTGCAGTCCATACCCCCCCCCCCCCC